>PVKC010001826.1:0-47523 GCA_004027635.1 Crocidura indochinensis
TATCCATTAAAACAAAGAAACAACAACAAAAATCCTCTTTATAGGTGTTTTTCAAACATTCAATGATTCTAGAAATGTTTTTAAAAAATGAGGGCCTTGTGGCAAGAGTAATAGCTCAGTGGTAGGGCATTTGCCTTGCATGCAGCTAACCCAGGAGGGACCTGGGTTCAATCCCCAGCATCCCATATGGTCCCCCCAAGCCAGGAGCAATTTCTGAACATATAGTCAGGAGTAACCCCTTAGTGTCACCGGGTGTGGCCCAAAAATGAAAAAAAATGGCCTAGAGAGGTTGTTCAATGGTAGTATTTCAGCTTTTCAGGGAAGAAATTATGAATTTGGGTCCAAATATGACTCCACAGTGACTAATTATGATCCCAGAAGCATTGTTATTGGTGTTCCCCCATGAAAAGTCTGTGTTCTCTTGGGGTGATAATGTCTTAAAAATGCTGAAGTGCATACTTTCATTTAGTATTGATTGAGATCAATCAGGGGATTGATCTCAGCAACTCATACTTCTGTGAGCACTAATTTTTTATCCGTGAACACTGTACCAGGGGTAGTAAACCTCAGTGACTACTAGGTGTAGCCCCCAAATAAACACAACAATACAAACTAGGAACAAAAAGTATGAGATCTACAGTGTCCCACAACCAAAGGCATATGAGCACAATAACCAAATCTGTTACAATGGAACAATATAACAACAAAAAATAAAAATAATAAAAATAAAGAAGAAAAATTTCTCATTTAAATATAAAAAATACAGGCACTAAAACTAATTATCTTCTCTGCCAAATCCTGCATGCACAACATGCATGTGCCCAAGGATGTGGAATTACCTGGTCCATCATGATCTGAGGTTTACCCGGTCAATTTCTGGTGAATGCATAGATCATTTTAGTGGTATTCCTTTTTCTGATGCTCTGGGAAGCAATGCACTATCAGGGATAAACCAGAATCAGCCTCGTGAAACTCTTGTGCCTGAACTCTTGTACCATCAGTCCAGCTCAAAAAAATTGTTTTTAGCATTTTAAATTTCTAAAGAATCATGCTTCGAAAGACAGTAAATAATACTTAGTGCTACAAACACATTCTTTATTAGAAGAAAGTAAGTTGTATGTTCTGGGTACTAAACATACAGTTTTTGATATTTATATAGCTTAGAAAGCTGGAGTTCTCAATAATAAGATTTATAGCCTTATAAGAAGAAAAGAACTAAACAACAACAGCGAGGAAGTCCTTTCTTTTTCTGCTTGTTAAAGAAGATGGAACAGTGAGAAGGCTACAGACCTCTAAGCTAGAAGACAGTCCTCTTTGGAGCTAAGCAATGTGTGTGTCTTTGCAGTAATTCTACAGAGTCCAGAACTATGAGCAGGAAAATCTTGTAATTTATAAACTATCCAGTCTGTATCACTTTGTACTAGTGGCCTAAGACATTTTTTTTTACAGAAGTCTAAGCTTTCTTGGAAGCTATTCTTACTCACAGCTCTAATAGGGTTTTCTAAGTTTCTCTCCCTTGTCTTTTTTTTTCTCATTTCCACTTTCTACATACCCCATTTCTATCTAAGCAACATTTTATTATTTTTTTTTTTTGTAGATGGACATTGGTTTTACTTACTCTAATTTTTTTTGTGTGTGTGGTTTTTGGGTCACACCCGGCAGTACTCAGGCGTTACTCCTGGCTCCATGCTCAGAAATTGCTCCTGGCAGGCACGGGGGACCATATGGGACACTGGGATTCGAACCGATGACCTTTTGCATGAAAGGCAAACACCTTACCTCCATGCTATCTCCCGGGCCCCTACTTACTCTAATTTTTAGTACAGATAAAAATACAAAAGATAAAGAGTAATTTATTATTCTGATACCTGTGTGAAAATTGCCTTCATAATTTAGCTAAAACAATAAGCCAAATAAAATCTAGATATCAAAGATGAAAAATCTTATTCATCCTAAAGCACCATCAAGTTGATTTTAAAAAGCAATCACCTTATTACTCTCAAATAATTTCTTTATTATAGCTCTATTCTCTCACTCTATTTTTGTCAAATTAGATTCATGCAATATTTGGAACACATATATGATAATGTGTTTGTTATATATCTAAAAATTGAACTTTAAATGTGTGCCAATTATTTTGCTAAATTTTTTTTGGTTTTTGGGTCACACCCAGCAGTGCTCAGGGGTTACTCCTGGTTCCATGCTCAGAAATTTTCCTGGCAGGCACGGGGGACCATTTGGGGCACCGGGATTCGAACCGATGACCTTTTGCATGAAAGGCAAACGCCTTACCTCCATGCTATCTCCCAGGCCCCTATTTTGCTAAATTTTTCAAATGCACATTATGAATTTATTAGCTTTGATAACAAAAATGACATTCTCAAATTTTAATTTCTCAACATCCAGAAAATTTTGATGTTTTCTTTTCCATTCACCACCCATTTCCTTTCCTGACACAAGTATAATTCCTATGTTGATCTCTCCTGGCTACCTTAAAAATCTCCAATTTTCTTTGAAGAGCTATATATATGTGAGTATGGTGTATATGTGTCTTTATATATACTAATAATATATATTAGATATATACTATTGCCTTTTTTCATTTCTTCTTTCAAAGCCAGTATATACTTTTTACTTTTAGCTTGGTTGATATATCATGATGTTACACCTGTGTTGAAGTATCCCACTGCTATTGCTATTGTTGATGTCTTTCTTCATCTATTAGCACTTGTTTTAATTATTTTTATGACCCATTATTTGGTGGAAATATGTTTAGGTGTGTGATTTCTTCCTGATTTACATATCCTTTGATTTTTTCTTAATATCTTTCTTTAAACACCTTGTTTAAAAATATGATTGTGGTTGGGTTTCAATCATATAAAGAACATCCCCCTTCACCAGTGTAACATTCCCATCACCAATGTCCCAAATGTTCCTCCACCCCACCCCACTCCCTCTGTACTCTAGACAGGCTTCTACTTCCCTCATTCATTCACATTGTTATGACAGTTCTCAAAGTAGTTATTTCTCTAACTGCATTCATCACTCTGTGGTTAGCTTCATGTTGTGAGCTGGACCTTCCAGCCCTCTTCTTTTTTGTCTTTGAGAATTATTGCAAAAAAAAATCTCCACTTCATAGTCTTAATTATAACATATGTTAAGAACCTTTATAACAATTATTTTATAATCAGTTTATTTCAGATCAAACTAATATTCAGGGATTTTATGTTTAACTCTACTATAAATCAATGATTCTTCCCTGTGAGCTATAGAAAAAGAAATTAGAGTTGCACAATGTAGCAGCAAAAAAAGGGATTCCAATTACTCTGGGAAAAATATTCACATATTACTGTATAAGAAACCTGAAGGAGTGGCATAATCACAGAGCGTCACATTAGACTGAGTGCATTTTTGGCAGTGGGTAAGTATACTCAAATAAATTTAGCAATTTGCTTATCTCTGTCATCTGTCTCATTTTCTAAAATAGTAGCATAGATAATATACATTTGTATTTTAATAAGGTGCTAACTAGAAATTAGTTGCAAAAAAATCTAAAATATAACCCTATAAGCATTTCACTGCTCCTTATACTTACTGCATGTTTGTGATGACTAAAGTTGTCTTAGTCTCACAATGAAGGAAAAACGCAGTAAGAGCAAGGTTTTACTTTCATTGTTCATGTGTCCATTTCAAAGTATAGAGGTGTGGGAACTGTGATGGTAATCTCAGACCTCTGAAAACAATGTCTTTCTATGTAGATTGTAAAGATTTTTGTAATAATGAAAATAATATTATGCTGGGTTCAATCTGCTAATATGCCATAACTGAACAACGAATAAGAAAGAGGGCTGTTGTCAAATGTCATTGCACACAGCTGCTTTCTGATCATCAGCTGTGACTTTGAGACCAACTCCACCCAGATGAGTTTGCATAAGCTACAAGATTGGAGGTGAGCTGGCACTGACCAAGTATATATATATATATATATACACACAAAGTAGCTCCTTGAAAGTATATATATATATATATATATATATATATATATATATATATATATATATATATATATATGTCACTTTCTTCCATTCCTTCTTTTTTTATTTTGTTTTGTTTTGTTTTTGGGCCACACCCGGTGGTGCTCAGGTGTTTCTCCTGGCTGTCTGCTCAGAAATAGCTCCTGACAGGCACGGGGGGGCCATATGGGACACCGGTATTCGAACCAACCACCTTTGGTCCTGGTTCGGCTGCTTGCAATGCAAATGCCGCTGTGCTATCTCTCCGGGCCCATTAATTCCTTCTTTTTAGAGCTAGTATATTCTTGTTAGGTCCAATAATGATTGACCTAACAAGGGGTAACAGAGCAGTGTTATAAAGTTTTCCACTATTAATGTGTTGCTATCAATGTCTTCTTTTAGTTTGTCAATATTCTTTAAAATATATTTCTGGTGCCTTATAGGTGCACATATATTTAGGAGTGTGATTTCTTTCTGTTATACATATCCCTTGATTACTAATAAATGTCTATTTCTGTCCCTTATATAGACATATATATATGTACTCCATCTCTAGAAAACTATATACACGTTCTTCTCCAGTGCACATGAGTCATTCTCAAGGAAAGACCACATCTCCCCCGTAAAACATACCTCCATAATATTAAGAGAATATAAATTGTACAGACTATCTTCTCAAATGACAATGCACTGAAATTAGGAGTGAATTACAAAGGGATACAAAAGAAAACCTTTAAAACATGAAAATTAAATAGTACACTTCTGAATAACCTACAGGATAGGAATGAAATTAAAGAGAAAGTCAAAAGATTCTTGGAAACAAATGCCAATGAAGACACAAATTATCATGATTTATGGGACACAGCAAAAGCAGTACTAAGAGGAAAATTTATAGCTTTGCAAGCACACATCAGGAAGAAAGATGGGGCTACATAATTAAATTAATGACACAGCTTATAAAATTAGAAAATTATCAACAAAATAAACCTATACTAGGTAGGCAGAAGGAAACAACAAAGCTTAGAACATAAATCAATGAATTAGAAATCCAAAAAACTATGTAAAAGATCAATGAAAGCAAGCGTTTCTTCTTTGAAAAAGTAAACAAGATTAATAAACCACAGGAAAAACTCACAAAGAAAAGGAGAGGGAAACTTAATAAACCATATTAGAAATAAAAAGGAGGAGTTCGGGGCCAGAGAGATAGCATGGAGTTAGAGCATTTGCCTTGCATGCAGAAGAATGGTGGTTCAAATACCACCATCCCATATGGTCTCCTGAGCCTGCCAGGAATGCTTTCTGAGTGTAGAGCCAGGAGTAAACCCTGAGAACTGCTTGGTATGACCCAAAAAAAAAAATAAGGTGTGTGGGGGAAAATGTGGGAGATCACTACATATACTACAGAAATTCGAAAAGTAATCAGAGACTACTTTGACAAACTCTATGCTACAAAACATGAGAACCTAGAAAAAATGGATAAATTCTTGGACTCATAATCTTTCATGATTGAATCAGGATGATCTAGCATATCTAAACAGAACAATCACTATAAGGAAAATAAAATGGTTACAAATGTCTTCCCCCCCAAAATTCTCAGGCACAGATAGATTCACTAACAATTTTTTCAAACCTTTTACTACCAAACATTTTCAGGCTCTTTAATGAAATTGAAATATAAGGAACAATTCCAAATAATTTTTATAAAGCTAACATTACCCTGATATGAAAACCAAACAAAAATGCTGAAAGAAAATACAGACAAATATCCTGGCAAATAAACTCTTAAATTATTAAACTCTTCATCATGGGCAAGTAGATTTCATTCCAGTAATGTAAGGTTGTTTAACATATGTAAATCAATCAATATAATGCACAATATCAAAAAAAGGAAAAATAAAACCATATGATCATATCAATAGATGCAGAGAAAGCATTCTATAAGGTCCAAGATACCTTCATAATGTAAACTCTCAACAGTATGGGAAAGGAATGAACTTTTCTCAATATAGTCAAGGCCATCTACCACAAGCCAATGGCAAATATTTTTTTTCAATGGAACAAAACTAAAAGCCATTCCTCTGAAATCTGTAACAAAACAAGGCTGCCTACCTCTTACCACTCCTATTTAACATAGCACTGGAAATATTTCCATAGCAATTAGGCAACAAAAAGATATTAAGGGCATCCAGATAGTAAAGGAAGAAGTCAAGCTCTCATTATTTGCATATTACATGATACTATATTTAGAAAATCCTAAAAGGCTACCAAAACACTTCTAAGAACAGTAAATTCATATAGCAAAGTGACACTCTACAAAATTAACATGCAAAAATCAATGGCCTTCTTATATACCAATAATCATAAAGAAGAAATGAACAAAAAATCATTTTCATATTAGTGCCACACAAACTGAAATACCTTAAAGTCAATACCTTCACCTTAAAGAGGTGAAGGACCTATACAAAATAAACTAAAAAACACTGCTTCAAGAAATAAAAGAGAACACAATAAAATGGATCCACATACCCTGCTCATGGATTGGGAGGATGAACATTATTAACATGGCAATACTCCCCAAAGAATTGTACAGACTTAATGCAATTCCTCTAAAGATAACCATGACATTCTTCAAAGAAGTGGATCAAACACTCTTTAATTTCATTTGGAACAATAAACGCCCATGAATAGCTAAAGTAACTCTAAGGAAAAAGATAAGAGGCATCACCTTCCCCATGTTTAAATTGTACTGCAAACAATAGTCATTAAAAAAAGCATAGTATTGGATTCAAGATAGATGCTCAGTGGAATAGAGTTGAATATTTGAAAATGCTCCCTAGGCATACAATTAATTAATCTTTGATAAAGGGGCAAAAATGTGAAGTGGAGAAAAGAAAGCCTCTTCAACAAGAAATCTTGGGACAACTGGTCAGCCACATGCAAAAAAAGTGAACTCAGAACTTCATTTAAACCATGCACAAAGGTTAAATCCAAATGGATTAAAGACCTTGATACCAGAGCTGGAACATAAGGTACATAGAAGAATATATAGGTAAAACACTCTATGACATTGTGACTAAAACCATATTTAAGGAGGAAACAGTACTATCCAAAAAAGGGGAAGCAGAAATAAACAGATGGGACTATATTAAGCTGAGAAGCATCTGTACCTAAAAGGAAATAGTGACTAGAATACACTAGTTTTTCCATGAGTGGGAAAAACTATTTACCCAATACCCATCAAATAAGGGGTTAATATCTAATATTTACAAGGTACTGACAGAACTTATCAAGAAAAAAAACAGCTAACCCCATCAAAAATGGGGAGAAGAAATGGACAGACAATTCTTTACAAATAGTCAGAAGACACGTGAAAAATTGCTCCACATCACTAGTCATCAGGGAGATGCAAATCAAAACAGCAACGAGGTACCATCTCACACCACAGAGACTGGCACACATCACATAGAACAATCAGTGCTGGTGGGCATGTGGGAGAAAATAGCTCTCATTTATTGCTGGTCAGAATACAGTCTAATCCAACCTTTATGAAAAATAATATGGAGACTTCTCAAAAATCTGGAAATTGAGCTAACATTTGATCCAGCCATACCACTCCTAGGTTTATGCCCTAGGAACACAAAAACACAATACAAAAATGACTTCCTCATACTTATTTCCTTTGAGCGCTATATTCAATAGCCAATATCTGAAAACAACCCAGATGCTGACAACAGATGAGTGGCTAAAGAAATTGTGGTACGGGGGCCGGGCGGTGGCGCTGGAGGTAAGGTGCCTGCGCTAACCTAGGACGGACCTTGGTTCGATCCCCAGGTTCCCCATATGGTCCCCCGTGCCTGCCAGGAGCGACTTCTGAGCCTGAGTGTCACCAGGTATGGCCCAAAAACCAAAAAAAAAAAAAAAAAAAAAGAAATTGTGGTACATATGTGTATATACACAATGGAATAATAGAATACTATGCAACAATCAGGAAAAATGAAGTTATGAAATTTTCCTATACATGTATTGAATGGACATGGAAACTATTATAGTGAGTGAAATATGTCAGAAGGCGAAAGACAAAGAATAGTCTCACTCATCTATGGAATATAAGAAAAATAAAATACATTGTTTTAATACACAGAGACAATAGAGATGAGGGCTGGAAAGTCATATATGTATGAAGTATTAAGAATAATTTTATAATGTACCGTTGATAGTCTATAATTAATTTATTTGGGCAAAACTGTGACTATATGTTACAGCACAGCATTGCAAAGAAAGATGTGTGTTAGTCAAAATAGTAAATTTGTCTTTGGAAAATCAGTAGCCTAAGATTTTTTTTAGTGAATTTACAATCTAAATTTAGTAAATTTACAATTTAAAATCTAATAGGAGAAGCTAAAATATGGAATTGATGTGATAATAATTATCAAATATAGAAATGTAACATATTGAAATGGTTCTTAGGATTAGGGGTCCAGAAAGATAGTCTAATATAGGGGTGAGGTACCTTCTTGTACACAGTTGACCTAATTCAGTTCTATTCCTGGCATCTGATATTGGTCTCTCAAGTCCATGTCTGCAAGTCAACCCTGAGCATATCTGAATCTGAGCCCCCTCTCCTAATCCAGTCTGAATATATCTCAGAGTTAGAGCACTTGCCCTAATTTGACAGAGTAATCTACAATACTTAAGAAACATTTTACTACTGTGTTACCATTTAATCATAAAAATGTTGGGAGCCGGGAGGTGGTGCAGGAGGTAAGGTGCCTGCTGCCTTGCCTAGGACGGACCACGGTTCGATCCCCTGGTTCCCATATGGTCCCCCGTGCCTGCCAGGAGCGACTTCTGAGCACATAGCCAGGAGTAACCCCTGAGCGTCACTGGGTGTGGCCCAAAAACCAAAAAAAAAAAATGTTATAATTGAAGGACAACCAAATGAGAAACAAAAGCCAACTTACAGGGACAGAGGATTGGAGTTTCCATGCTTGCTGCTAGCAATTTGACAAGAGTCTTTCATTTCAGAAACTCTCCACATTTGACTTTTATCATTTAAAACTTGTAATTATTGTTATTAATATAGGTAAACTTAGTTCAATCATTAGGTTAGTAATTCCGTAAACTCAGAAGTTGGAGGCTCAAAATTTCTCAAATAGCATAATTATCCCCCCTGACAACTGTCTTCCAAATCTTAAGTGATTTTGACAATCATCTTATTAACATAACAAAAGATGCCTTTTAGCTCTTATCACAGGAAATTCCAACTGTCTCTTTGCCAGAAGAGGACAAAAAAGTTCTTATTTCTTATAATAACTCACAACATTACAGGGACCAATAAAATAATGGTTCTTGATCAGTTACCTTACTTCTATGGAATATGTCATATAAATATATGTAAAAATAACATTTTATATGAAAAAATTTTATTACACACACAAACACACACACACTCCTACACACATACACACACAAATCAACAAACCAAGGTAGCAGTAGAGTAAAAATTTTCTGAGAACTCCTGGGTTTGAAAGACACTTTATTAGAAACACTAAATATAATGCTCATCAATTTATAAATCAGTTTGTGCATGGACTAGAGAGAAAGAGAGAGAGAGAGAGAGAGAGAGAGAGAGAGAGAGAGAGAGAGAGAGAGAGACTATGCCATGCTTTTTGTACAGTAGATCAGCTGAGATTTGATCTCCAGCATAATCTTGTGTTCTCAGAAACTACCAGGTATGGTTCCAAACCAGTATATAGATTTAGTTGCATATAGGCAAATATGTATATATTTATATGTATACATGTGTATATACTAGTCTTATTTTCAATCATTTTTAACAATTCATATTTTACTTATTTACTTTGCTTTTTCGGGGGGCGGCATATCCAATAAGCTGGGTATGCTGACTTACTCTTGATCTCTGTGCTCAGAGATTATCACTCTGGTCAGGGCTTGAGGACCTTCGTGGCAGAGATTAAACCCAGGTCAGCAGTATGTTAGGTAAATACTTTACCTGCTGTGCTATACAGTTAATACCTTAGCAAACAATATTTTATGGGCCCAAACCCACAATAAAAATTGATGCTGGTCTTCAGTTTCATTTTTAAAAAGAAATTTAAACTCAAGCAATCAATTGATGGTGGGTGGAGGGGGAGAAAATCAACTTGAAGCTTATTCTTGGCCAGACAAACTTGTATCTCTTTCAGTATGGCTTTAAGGTCAGCATGGAATATTCCAGCTTTTCAACATGAAGGGAGGAGAACTGTAATTCCTAAATAACATTCCAGCTGATTAGTTAAGAAGATAACTGGAATTGCAAGAGCAGGAGAAATCTGAATCTGGGGCCATAAAATTATTTTCCAACACCAAACCCATGCACTTATAGATGAATTTATCCATAGTCATATTTACTAAGGATAACTATGCGGCACAAAATTTTTCATCTATTTTAGAAACAATTAAATCACAAATATTAGGGTTTTTTTTTACAACCTGGAAAGATAAACAAGCTTCTTTTCTGTTGATGAAAATAACAATTTTAAAGACATCTAGGCAAATGAAAATTATTATGATTATAATACATAATGCATTATAAGAAATCCTAGTGTTTAATATATAAAATTCTAACCAAATGCATTTTCTCTCAATTATCATTTGGAGAAATTTTACTTTAGGAGAATAACAAGACTAGTATGAGCACACTAGAGATCAAATTATTTGTGTATGGATCAGAGAAAGAGAGAAAGAAAGAACCATTCCTAAAAATTGCAGTGCCTATAAATTAATAATAGAGAGAAAAAGTTTCTAGGGATATACCCTAGGAACACAAAAATACAATATAAAAATCCCTTCCTCACACCTATATTCATTGCTGCGCTATTTACAATAGCTAGACTCTGGAAACAACCAAGGTGTCCTTCAACAGATGAATGGCTAAAGAAACTGGTACATATACACAATGGAATATTATTCAGCCTTCAGGAGAGATAAAGTCATGAAATTTTTCTATACATGGATGTACATCGAATCCATTATGTTCAATTAAATAAGTCAGAGGTAGAGAGATAGGCACAAAATAGGCTCCCTCATCTATGGATTTTAAGAAAAATAAAAGACATTTTTGCAATGATCCTCAGAGACAAAGAGAGGAAGGTTGGAAGGTCCAGCTCATGACATGAAGCTCACCACAAAGAGTCGTGAGTACAGTTAGAAAAATAATTACATTGAGAACTATCATAACAATGTGAATGAATGAGGGAAGTAGAAAGCCTGTCTAGAGTACAGTCAGGGATGAGGTGGGGAGGAAGAAGATTTTTTGATGGGAATTGGTGATGGGAATGTTGCATTGGTGAAGGGGGGTGTTCTTTCCATGACTTAAACCAACAACAATCATGTTTGTAATCAAGGTGTTTAAATAAAGATATTAATTAAGAAAAAGGTTATAGAGCACTGTGAAAAGCACCTACTATTGAATTGGTCTATATCTCTAAATTATATCTAAATATGAAACTGCATTTAATTTCCTTAGGAGACTTTGTTCTTATGTGGAGCTAAACAAATGAGAAATTCAATAGAATTATGATTGTACTTGATCTCACCAATGTCGCATCTCTTAACTCCCTTCTTCTTGCCCACACACATGCTCAAAATCAAAATAAAAAGTAAAACAAAATCGATCCTAAATATGCTTGCTGAATTAATTCTTTAAATGAATGTATAGAGCACTGAGGAATCTCCTGTAAAATGTTCATATTTGTCCAAATTAGGGAAACTAGTGAATATTAGTTTATCTGTAATGGAAGGGGGCAGGAAATGTGTAGCCCATTATCTAATTTATTCTACAATCTTTCAAGAACATTTTCTGGAGAGTAAAAACTAATGTCAGTGATGTCAGCAAGATAGTCTTATACAATTTGCACCAGTGTCCACTGCCATTTAAATGCTTACGTGGCTTGACAGATTTATTCTTGTGAATCAGAATATACCCAGTATAACAGCTAGATATGGCTTCCTCTTGGTGTGTCCAATTCACAAGTGAGGCCTTTTGAAGAAATAGTAGTGTTAGAGTCCAGAATTACAATCAAGGAATTTTTTTGTCTTCAGATAAAAAATGGGGAGAAAGTGAAAAGGTGAGTGAGAATAGAAGGAATGGTAACAAAGTTGTTTTTTTGTTTTTTTGGTTTTTGGTTTTTTTTTTTTTTTTTGGTTTTTTTGGGCCACAACCGGTGACGCTCAGGGGTTACTCCTGGCTATTCGCTCAGAAGTCGCTCCTGGCAGGCACAGGGGACCATATGGGGAACCTGGGGATCGAACCGAGGTCCGTCCTAGGTTAGTGCAGGCACCTTATCTCCAGCGCCACCGCCTGGCCCCCCTAAGTTTTATAAAATTCTATGAATTTCTCGAAAGAGCACAGAATACAGAAGGCAATTTAGAAAATAATAAAATGTGGCAAAAATACTGAAGTCAAAAATAATCTTAAGAACTAAGAATAAGGGGCCCGGGAGATAGCATGGAGGTAAGGCATTTGTCTTTCATGCAAAAGGTCATCGGTTCGAATCCCGGTGCCCCATATGGTCCCCCATGCCTGCCAGGAGCAATTTCTGAGCATGGAGCCAGGAGTAACCCCTGAGCACTGCCTGGTGTGACCCCCCCCCCAAAAAAAAGAACTAAGAATAAAACCTGGCTCTTTTTCTTGCTTCCTCTTTTAAAAAATGATTTTGTTCTTCAAGAGAAATTTACCTTTGAGAAATTAATGTCATTTCTACTGTATTCCAAGAAACATAACTTTCTTAAAGTCTACAAAGAGTAAGGTAATGGCCCTTTATGCAGCAAATTCTGTTCAACACTTGTTTTTTTTTTGTTTGTTTTGTTTTTTTGTTTTGGTTTTTGGGCCACACCCAGTGACACTCAGGGGTTACTCCTGGCTATTCACTCAGAAGTCACTCCTGGCAGGCACAGGGGATCATATGGGGAACCGGGGGATCGAACCGTGGTCCGTCCTAGGTTAGCGCAGGCAAGGCAGGCACCTTACCTCCAGCACCACCACCCGGCCCCCCTGTTCAACACTTGTATACATCCGGTCCTCACAAGCAACTCTAGCAGTAAAGCTTTAGTACTGTTGAGTGTGGCTCTAAAACTCAATTTACCATACATCAAAAAAATGCAAGGCCTAACAATGAAAAGAAGAAAAATATTATTTTTGACACTTTTGAAAGAAGAAAAATGAGGACATTTTCTGTGCACTTGTGTTACCTGCTAGACGAAATTACTTCTTCATTCTGTTCTTCTATGAACTATAGAAAGCTAGATTTGTAATAGGTACATTTACTTTATGTAAAGGTACGTTGAAAATTGAATCAAGACAATATAGAATTTTGGATGATGTTAGCCAAAAACTGGCAAGCCTGAGTACTTGGAAAAATTCTAAGAGAAAAATATTTCATTTATATTTTTAATAAACAGGGCACATTAGGTATATGCTCCTGTTTCTCTTATTTTATATTTTACAGAAAAAGTAAAGGAACATTATCACCTCAGAACATAATCCTGAATCTAAAGCTAAATATTTAGTCATATATACATTCAGAACTGGAATTTTTGATTACTGTTATTAATTTTTAACCTGCAGATCAAATGAAGAAAATGCCTAACCTGATGAATAAATATCCTGAAGATTATTTGCATAAATGTCAATGTTGAATTATTTTAGGTAGTATTTTAGTATTTTGGTAAATCATTATTTTCCTAGAATCACATTGATTTTTTTCATAATTTGAATTTATATCTTGAAGAAAACAAATCCTTAACAATACAACTCAAAGAACTTAACAGATATTTCTTAAATCTGTTTTTTTAACTAGTAGACATGTTTAAATCCCAAATAATGGAAAATAGCATGCCTTGTTCTAAGGAATGTTCAAGATCTTTCCATGGCTTCTTTTGGGCCAAGTGAGTATAATTACTTCTATGGAGCCAGTCTTCTTCCTTTTTTATTTTTTTTCTTCAAAAAATTTGATATTTTTCCGTTGCCTCCTGGAATTGCTCAAAAATACAATGATTCACTTGGGTACAATTATAAGCATTACTTTACAGAGAGAGTTATATAAACATCACTTGGACAAAAGAAGCTAAAAGAAAAAATCAGTAATTGGGAAAACATTCAAATATTTTATTTTCACAATTTGTGATTACTGGGTTATGGAATTATAGGTTTAAAAAGTAGAAATATGTGCTTCTCTTGCTACTGTCCACAGCAAAATCTAAACAAAGATACAATGCTCCCAGAAAAATAGTTGTATAGATGTGACTATTCATAACATCAGTATCTTTAAGGAAAGAAACATACGTGAGCGTTCACGTCAGAAACATATGTATACAAAAATTAAAGTGATACAAAGAAACTTAGAATAGTCTATATGAAGATGATTCTACAGCTTTTTATTTTGTTTTGTTTAGGCCACACCCAGAGGTGCTCAGAAATCACTCCTGGGAGCCTCAGGGAACCATAAAGGTCATTATGGATCGAACCAGCTTGGACCCTGTGAAAGACAAATTCCCTATCAGCTGTACTATAGCTAAGGTCCCAATGATGTTGCTACATTTTCAAGAGAAGGACAGAGCAAACTATATGTGAAACGATTTGACTTTAAACAAACTAAAAATGATGTGGCAAGATAAACATAGTTATTCTCTTATCTGGATTTGATTCAATAGGAGATGTTTTGTCAAAATGTGGGGTTCGAAGAGGAAGGTAGGTATTTTTCTTCACACAGGGGAGGCAATAGCCCAGTGATAATCACACTGACTCATAAAAATTGCTGTTGTTAGAGTACCAGGACCACACAAGTCAGGCTCAGAGTCCAGAAAGCAGTTTTTGACAGGGAAAGTCATATTTTGAAGAAAAAAATTAGTTCTGGATTCTCCTACTGTTTTTCTGTGCCAGCATCTACAACTGAAGGAAAATTCACGTCGATACTTGGGTCTATTCTCTGTAGCTCTTAAAACGGAGCCCCACCCTTTTCTCCTTTATTCGACTATGCTTGCGGCAAGGCGAAATGCCTGTGGTGCCATTGAAACATAAAAGTAAAGCCACAAAAATGTGCTGCCTCAATTTGAATTCCAGAACATAAAAGCGATGTTCAGCTTACCTTCAAACCTTTGCCACATCTGAACTTTGGTCTAGTTGATTGCTGGTTAATGTAGCTAGGAACTAGAACTCTCTTGGCCATGGTTTGGTGGTATCACCTAGTGCACCACCTTTTGTCTGAAATCACTGTTTCGAAGTATGTAGTGGGGAGGTCAACTCTGCTGAAGTATTTTAATGGAATTTTAAACAATCCACTTGAAAATCACTCTGGAATAGCTTTTCTCAAACTGAAGTGTTTTAGACTCACCAGGAAGTCTTATACAAAGCAGATTCTTGCAGTCATGCTCACAGATTCTGATTGGTGGGGTGTGTGTGTGTGTGAGTGGGGTGAATGAAATAATAATATACAAGTCTAATAGGTTCCCAGGATTTGCTTTTGTTGCTGCTCTGAAGAATATAGTTTAAACAATGCTTGTCTGGAGTTATTCAATATATAAAAGTGGGCATCAAGAGAATGTGTTAGTTCTTAGATTCATTTTTCTAGCATTAGTGTGCTCTTAGGACAGAGTCAATAATAAGCCCTGAGCCCAACTAAATGTGGTCCCAAAAATTAAAAGAAAATTGTTTTGATCTGTCTCTCAGAAAAAAAATGTATCTGCTTTAAAGGAATACCTGAATAGACTGGACCATAATCTTTACTAACTGCATTTTTTTTAGTATGTAAAATAATATAATCACAGTATCCAGGGATTAATGAACAGTTATATTTCAAAATTATACTATCACAAAAGCCTATATATTCTTTATTGACAAAATAGACAATCTTGCATTCAAGGTGTTTGCAAATTTAAAAAAATGTATCCATGTAAGTCAAGTGATTGATGATTAAAGTAATTATAAAAAATTTAATCTAAAAAGACTATCACAGCATAAAACTATACTTAATAAAGATACTAACTAATCTTTTATACAGAGAGAAGTGATATTTCTCTAAAGGTAAGTTAAATTTGAATGATCAATTAAAATAACATATAAAGACATTTAAAGAACAATTCAGAATGAAGAAAATGAAAGTATAAGTGCCATAATTTGAGCATGTTTAAATAAAATTGTAAGGACTGTTGAACAATAGAAATAAGAGATAAAAGGAAAAAAGACCAGAGGAAATCATTAGGAAAAATTGTGCTTTTTGGAGATTACACCTGCAATTCTCCACATGCAAGAGTTGGCCACATGCAAGGCAGTCACCCTATTCTCTATTCTTTGCTCTAGCCCCCAAATTTTGCTTTTATCCCCCAAACTATGGAAAGTCACCAACTGAAAGGATTTAAGCAGAAGAATGCAATTCAAGATTTTAATATTAATATGATTATTTGACCATATTTTTGAGAATGCATTAGTTTGATTTGATTTTTATAAATAATTGAATCACCTTAAGATACACAATTAAAAAGTTGTTCATGGTTGACTTTCAGTCAAACTGTTTACAACACCCTTTCCCCATGCATATATCCCCCATCAGTGTGCTGGTTTCCCTTGACAGAGCCCCCATCTTCCTGTCTATGGAGCCAGGATACCCATGACATTTTTCTAAGAAATAGAACAAACACTTCTAAAATTCATTTGGAACAACAAATCTCTATAAACAGCTAAATAAATCCTTGGAGGAAAGATGGGAGAATCACTTTCCACAACTTTTTTTTTTGTGTGGTTTTTGGGTCACACCCGGCAGTGTCCAGGGTTACTCCTGGCTCCATGCTCAGAAATTGCTCCTGGCAGGCACCGGGGACCATATGGGGCACTGGGATTCGAACCAATGACCTTTTGCATGAAAGGCAAACGCCTTATCTCCATGCTATCACAACTTTTAACTGTACTATAAACAGTAGTCATTACATGGTATTAGAATAAAAACAAACCTAAGATCAATGGAAGAGACTTCAATTTCCTGGAAAAGACCCTTATGTATATGATCAATTAATCTCTGATAAAGGAGCAAGAAATATGAAATAGAGAAAGGAAAATCTTTTTAACAAGTTTTGAGAAAACTGGTCAACTACATCAAGAAAAAGTAAACTCACATCTTCTTTAATGCCTTTCATAAAAAGTAAAATAAAGGGGCCCAGGAGATAGCATGGAGGTAAGGCATTTGACTTTATGCAAAAGGTCATCGGTTCGAATCCCAGTGCCCCATATGGTCCCCCGTGCCTGCCAGGAGCAATTTCTGAGCATGGAGCCAGGAGTAACCCCTGAGCACTGCCGGGTGTGACCCAAAAACCAAAAAAAAAAGTAAAATAAAAATGAATTATAGATCTTGATATTAGACCTGAAAACATAAGATATATGGAGCAAAATAGGCAGAGCACTCATGACATTGAATTTAAAGACATCTTTGAGGAGGTAACACCACTATGACCACGCAAGTAGAAGCAAAAATAAACAGATAGGATTACATTAAAGTGCCTATACTTTAAAGAAAATAGTCACCACAATATGAAGATGTCTAGCAGTGCTCCTCAGACTTTTTTAAGCAGGGGAACAGTTCATTGTTCCTCTGTCTGCTGTAGGACGGGATATAGTGAAAACAAAAACTATGAACAGATTCTTATGCACACTCCATTTATCTTATTCTGAAGTGAAGAAACAAAACGGGAGCAAATACAATATGTGGCCCATGGGCAGTATTTTGAGGACCACTGGTATAATATGATAAAATATTCACCAAATACATATGTTCTAAGGGATTAATATCTAAGATATATAGTGCCCTGGAAAAGCTTAAAAGGAAAAAGAAAACTTTAAACCACCTCTAAAAATGAGAAGAGATAAACAGGAGCTTTCTCAAAGAAGAATTATTTTGACTACATTTTAAAGAAGGTTTTGTATGGATCAAGAACACTATAGAATGAAAGCTATGTTGTTATGTTCCTCGAATGTAATGCTAGGGTCATAGTTCACTGTATAGATAGAAAAAGAAAGCAAAGATGCTCTTAAAATTTTTAGATGGGGCCAGAACAATGGCACAGTGGGTAAAGCATTTGCCTTGCACACAGCTGACCCAGGTTTTATCCCTGGCATCCCATATGGCCCCACAAGTACATCAAGAGTAATGTCAAGTGCAGAGCCAGAAAAAAGCCACTGACCTCCTCTGAGTATGGTCAAAACAGACAAACAAAAAAGAATTTCAGAGATATGCTAGTCAGGAAACTTTGATTGTATGATATATAAGCATAAATCCTTATATGGTTGTTTAAAAAGAGCAAAGTTAAGCAAAAAAATATACCCCAGTTTCCCAAACCTAAGAAAATAAGATATAATCACTGACTGAAGCCAGTGACATATACACAGAGGTTTCTCACCACTTCTTTCTGGATTCTTTGCACATGAGACAGATAAAATCAACAATGATGAATGAAATAGAAAGTGAAGGATGTATAGGGAAGTCATCCTTCCATCAGTCCAACTCCATTTAAAAAGCTGAGTAAACACTGTGCTTTGCAATGATGGGGAGGGAAGGGAATGTCTGCTCCATAGACAAGCAGAGGGTGAGTGCAGGAGGGAAATTGGAGACATTGGTGGCAGGAAGTGTGTACTAGTGAAAGGTGGTGTTGGACATTGAATGACTGAAACTCAACCATAAATCACTTTGTGTCTGTGTGCAAAAAATAAATCCTAGCTGTATTATGAACAACCTTGTAACCAAAGTGTTTAAATAAAGTGATTAATAAAAAGAAGCTTATTAAATGTCAATCGTTACTTATCCCTAGGAAAAAATTATGGTTAGGGATTAGTCCCTAATCTGAAGAGATCTTGTTACTTTTTACATTCACAGAAATGAATGCATGGTGTTCTGAGAAAATAAGGAATGAGAAAGCGAAGATTGTAGCCTGCAAGTTGTATGCAAGACAAAGAAAGAGTTTACCAAAATATTTTCTGTGTTAATAGCTTATCCATTTACATTACTCAATGTCCCTGGGCTAAATTATGTCTGTAATGGAAATAATGCTTAACTAAAATAAAACTATATTTTTTTGCTTACCTATTATTTATGCAAGCTTTGACACCATATAATGTCAGATTTGAGTAATCATGACAGAGGCCTAATGGGCTACAAAGCTGAGTGTACTAAATGGTTTTGCAACTCCTAAGAACATGAAGATAAATACATCTTTAGGAGAAGTATCTAGCTTAGAAGAAAGTACACTCATCTTGTCTTAAGTTTATTGAATGTAAGTGCCTTGAAGAGATCGATATTGCGACAGTAAATATATCTTTGGCTGTTTCAACTTCACTCATTTTTAATGGCTCAATGAGGAATTTAATAATTTCACATATTTTCCAGAAATGATTCATTATCTTATATGTACGAAAACAAGTGACCACTAAATCAGCTTCATCAATAAATAGCTCAGAGAACAGGTTTTGAAAACAAGCCAATGTGTAACAGTGCCCTTCAGCTGAAAGATAGCAGCTGGGGAGAGCTTCCCCACAATGAACATACCAGATCAGTCAAACAGTTCACAAGTCATACCCAAATAATTCTTCTATTTCTGATATCAACCCATTCTCTGAATTGTGTGCTTCCTATAAACTAATAGCCTATTTTGTTTAGGTATACTTTGTCAAGAGTTCATAGATTTCCCTTACTCAAATAAGTAATAAATTCATTATAAATGGATGTACATTTCCTTTAACATAAAGATTTTTTTAAATGTGAATGCCTTGAGGACCTAAGAGATAGTGGAGAGGGTGGTACTCTTATTTTGCACACAGCTAATCTGGGTCCCCTAAGCAATGTGAGAAGTGATTCCTAAGTGCAGAGCCAGAGATAAGCTTTAATGACTTCCAGGTGAAGTCTTCAGAGAAAAATAAATTGATGCAATGAAATACATAAAACATCTTGGTTTTAAATAAAAATTTAATTGCTTCTAATAGTTCAGATTTTTTTTTGTATGAGGGAGGTACAATACCTGAACCTGATTTAATGTCTGCCCCTGCACCAACACTTCCAAGAATGACCCATTAAAACAAAACCAGGAGTAACACTTTAGCACCACTAAGTATGGCCCAAAACAAAATGCTAAATATCTTGTAAAGTGTACAGATGTCTGTGGTCTGTGACCATGGGAAAAGAAATAACTGTTTAGGGAGCATTTACTGATGATAGGACGGGAGAGTCGAGGCAGTACTAATGAACTCTAACTTTGAATGATTGTGTAGCATAAGAGAAGATTACAGAGAGGACAATCTCTGCAGGAAGAGAACCAAAATATATGGTGTAGGAGCTCAGAGACTGTGTAATGAATTAAGGAATAATCAAGAGAGTCTCATGTCACTGAGAGTTCACCTGCCATGAGAAATAAATTTTGTCTTAGGGATTTAGTGAAAGGGAGGTCACTGTGACTTTTGCAAGATCTATTTGCAAGAGACTGAAATAAAACTAAATGTTTATATATGTATACAGCTAAGGAAATATAACAAACTATGTAAGCAATTCCTTGATTGATTTAGAAAACAATGGTTCTCTTTTATTTTTTCTGCTTTGAGATAGGGAATTTTGATAGGAAAAAATTAGTAGAGGGGTAGATAACTTAAGAGAGAAAGACTTATATCTAATATTACTTATATATGACATAGTGTGATAGGCACTGAAGCAGCAAAAGGTGAAATGAACAAGGGGGCAATGTTGATTTTAGTAAAAATCATGAATATATTTGATAAAGAGAGAAATATTGTCTACAGGTAGCTATAGAGGGCATTATAGTTAATTAAAGGCATGGATTAACATAGTTTTAAACTTTTATCTGTTTTTACTTGTCTCTTTATTTTGCTGAGTGTGGCTACCTGGCCAGACCAGCTGAAGAATCTTGAGCCACCAAATTAGTAAGTTGGATGCATTTAAGAATTGACGCCAAAGGAAACTATCATAAGACAAATGCTTCAGGCAGTGCACCAAAAAGGAATTCAAGTCAGCCATAAAAAGGTAGCTGTTCAAATACTTGGGAGCAAAACAAAATTAGAATAGGCCTAACATAAGGAACTTAGAGTATTAGGGTCAACTCCTAGAGAATAGTTGCTTTGAATTCAAATTCACAGGATACATAAAAGACATAGGAGGGGCCAAAGTTGCAGAAGTTCATTCTGGGTAGATTGGAAGATTCAATGTCAAAGCTGCTTCAGAATAATGACCCTAATGATCTGAGTAAAGACCATTTGTCCTGCAAGGGTTTTGCTTTGCATTTGCTTATGAACCCAACATGGAAGCTTTTGTATTAGATGAACATGGAAATTTCCGAATGAGGGTTTCTAGCCTGATTCTCTCTAGTATCAACTGTTGGTATTCCCCAGCCCTGTTAGTGTCTAGCCAGGGTACCATGAGAATTTGTTTTACTATTTCCCTCCACTGATCCTAGTTTCCCCTTTTATACATAAAGATTTTCTCTTAGTAATTTTTATTTCTAATCTCCAGGCCCCTCCTAATTTCCTTTGCCTCTTTATTCCCAATATGTGCTTTGATTTATTAGAAAATCTATAGAGGCTTTTGGGACTAAGAGAACTTACAAAAAATAGATTGCTACATTCCTTTGGTCTTCCTGAACCCACAGGGTTAAGGCATCAATTGCCTAAGTATTCACAGAAAGTTATTTTATAGAATGAATTTGGGGCTGTTGTGAAATTCCAGTGGCTTTAGTTTCCTTACAATTTTCTGATATTTGATTTAATATGCCAGATTGTCTAAAATTGTAGCTAAAGGCTCTCTAAATTATGATTATGGGTCTATGTCTAATGCACTATATTAAAGAAACACATTTATCTCCTCTATCCAATGAATAGGGAACTCAAAAATAACCACCCCTGATAAATTATCATAAAAGGTTAATAAACAATGACCTAATATCCAGGTTATATAAGCAGAAAGTGACACCTCAGAAAACCTAATTACAAAGATGCAATGAGCAGTTTAAAAACTGAAAATGCAAACAAGGATGAAAAATGTATATATGTTATTAATGTATGTTATTAATACAGATTCTGTAATTCTTAGCAGAAAAATTCAGCTATAGAGTTAGCTCCTACCACCCCTCATTTCACAACTTCCAGGAAAATAATGGAATCTTGGATTCCTAGTAATTGTCTAGATCTCCTTGCCTTGATATTGATATTAACCCACAACCACAACAGTATGCACTGTTGTATTATTTCCCTCTCATTCCTTCCCTCCTGATTTAATCTGATCTCTATGCAAACCTCTAGGGTCTACTTGTCTTCAGGATGACAGTAGTTTGCAAGAGAATTAATACAGGCTATATTTTAGGCAAAACATTTTGTTAGATCTAAGAAGCAATGCTTCAATACAAATGTGCAGACTTTAATAATTGCCTTTAAGCATTCACTAATCCTATACATTTGAAGCAAATAATCTTACTCTGTCAAGGACAGAGTCTAGTTTGTTTTGTAGTTTTAACAAGCTTAAATTTAGGTTGGATAAGCAATCCCAGTTCTGCCTATTTCCTTAGAGGAGAAATATTCAGTCATAATAGAAATCAATATCTCAGGGTAAAGAGCATATCTTGCTCCAATAGAAAATACCAAGATTACTAAGACAACTTTATCTACCACATATGCAGCTATGCAAAGGACCTTTTGATCTTGATCCAATGCCTTAATATTTTAGGTAATGTAGATAAAATTAGTTTTCATCAACTCACAGGTGGATTATCTGTAAATCTGCTTTTTTGCCTTCTTAGATTGGCACTGTCATTTATTCTTGTTTCTTTAATCCCTCTGAAGGTATTACTGTTTCTTCTCTTTACTCATACCCATATATACAACAATAATAATCTTAACATTTGCTTTACATCTTAAAGCTTTTCAAAGTTTTTTACATGCATTATCTTAATTGATGCAGCATTGAACTAAGTAACAGTTGTAAGAAAAGTTTGAAATAATATCATTATGTCAATGGTGTTTTTACACATTGAAAAACTATATATTATATTAGAAACTGATTAAAAATGAAGCAATATTTGATCATATACACATACCCATATTGATGATGAAAATTGATTAGTATGGTCCAGGTATATACTTCAGTATTAAATAGGAGGGAGTTAGATAGAGGTCTGAGTTCATTTTTTTTCCATGTGGCTGACCAGTTCTCCAATCATCACTTGTTCCTTGCTCCATTTTGCATTTCTTATCCCTTTGTCAAAGATTAATGTATTGTATGTCTGCAAGTCATTCTCTAAATAGTCATCTATCCCATTGATGAGGATCTATCTTTATTACCGTACCATGCTATTTTAATAATTATTGCTTTGTACTACAATTTAAAATTGGGAAAAGTGATGCATCCCATCTGTTTTTCCCTAAGGGTTGCTTGAGATATTCTTGGACATTTATTGTTACAAATGAATTTCAGGAGTGTTTGATCTATTTCTTGAAGAATGTTATGGCAATCCCTAGAGGGATGCCCTTAAATCTGTACACTGATTTGGAGAGTATTGCCATTTTAATTATAATAGTTTTCCCAATCCATGAGCAGGGTATATGTCTCCATTTAGTTGTATCCTTTTTGTAAGTTTTGAAGCAGTGATTTATAGTTTTCTTTGTATAGGTCCTTCACTTTTTAATTAAGTTGATTCTAAATTATTTAATTTCTGTGGTGTTATTGGGAATTATATTTTAATGCCTATTTCTTCTCTATCATTATTTGTGTATAAAAAGACCATTGATTTTCATTTAATTTTATAGCCTGCCACTTTGCTATATACATCTGCTGTTTCTAGTAGCATTTTGGTAGCCATTAAGATTCTCTTAGTATAGTATTGTCTCATCTGCAAAATGTGAGAACTTGACTTCTTTTCCTATCTGGATGCTCTTTATGTCTTTTTCTGCCTAATAGTACATCCAGTACTATGAAGAATAGTAGTGAAGAGAGGGGGCAGTCATAATTTGTGCCAGATCATAGGGGAAAGGCATTTAGTTTTTTTCCATTGAATATGATATTTGCCATGGGCTTTTGTTAAATGTTTTTGACTATATTAAGAAGAGTTATTTTCATTCCCAGCTTGTTGAGAGTTTTTTAGGAATGCGTGATGAACCTTATCAAATGCTTTCTCTGCATCTATTGATGTGATTATTGGTTTTCAAAGTTCCTTTTGCTGATATGGTTTATTATGTTGATTGATATACTTATGTTGAACCATCCATGAATCTCTGGACTGATAATTATGGTATGTGACTTTCTTGACACATTGTATCCTATGTGCTAGGATTTAGTTGAGAATTTTTTCATCTGTGTTCATCAGGAATATTGATCTGTAGTTCTTTTGGGGGGGCATCTATGTCTGCTTTTAGTATTAGAGTGATGTTAGCTTTATGAAATCTATTTTGGACTGTTTATTCAGTTTTCTTGAAGAGCCTGAAAAATATTGGCTGTAAATCCTCTTGGAAGGTTTGAAATAAATTATTAGTCAATATATCTGGGTTTGGACTTTTATTTTTGGGAAGACTTTTGATTACCATTTTATTTTCTTCAATAGTGATGGGTCTATTCAAATATGCTATTTCTCAATTCAATCTTTTTAGGTTATAAGAGTCCAAAAATTATTTCTTTCAGATTATCATGTTTTGTGGCATAGAGTTTATCAAAGTAGTCTCTTATTACTCTTTGAATTTCTGTAGTATCATTAGTAATCTTCCCCTTTGCATTTCTAATTCAGTTTATTAAGTTTATTTCTCTTCCTTTCTTTGTGAGTTTTGCTAGTGGATTATTTATCTTCTTTATTTTCTCAACAAACAACTTTTGATTTCATTGATCATTTGGATTTTCCATTCATTGATTTTTTTTCTCCAAGTTTATTTTCTTCTGTCTTCCCGTGTTTATCATTTTGTTGATCACATTCAAATTTTATAAGTTGCGCCATTATTTATGTGGACCCTTTCTCCTTCCTAATGAATGCTTGCAAAACTATAATTTTTCCTCTAAGTACTGCTTTAGCTGCATCCCACAGATTCAAATACTTTATGCCTTTATTCTAATTTGTTAACACCATGCACAAAGGTCAAATCAAAATGCATTAAAGACCTTGATTTCAGACCTAAAACTATAAGTTATATTGAAGAAAACCTAGGCAAACACTACATGACATTGAGACTAAAGGAACTTTATGGAGGAAACACCACTATTCAAACAAGTGGAAATAAATGGTATTACATTAAACCAGGGATCTCAAACTCAATTTACCTGGGGGCTGCAGGAGGCAAAGTCTGGGTGATCCTTGAGTGCAAAGTCAGTAGTAAGCCTTGAACACTGGGGAGTGTGACCCAAACAACTAAAACAAAACAAAACAAAACACAAAAGATTCCTCTAGGGCAGGGCCACAAAATGTTGTACAGAGGGCAATTTGTGGCCCATGGGCAGCGAGTTTGATTAAACTGAGAAGCTTCTGTTCTTTAAAGGAAACAACACCTAAGGTAAAACATCACTTGAGGAATGGGAGAAATTATTAACCAAATACCCATTGAATTAAGGGACTGATATCTAATATATACAAGAACTTTTATACATATTATCACTTAATTTTCTAGACTTGAAAATTATGCGTGCTTTTAAGAATGCTTTATACACAATCTAACCCATGAAGACTTTCTGCAGTGAACTTTAAGCTCACCAATCATGTTTGGCCTAGAAAAAGGAAAACGTTTACAACTGACTTGCTGGGTTTATAATTTTTAAGCATTCTGTTCCATTTCACCTGGGTCAGCTTTTCAATTGTAACCCATGGATCGATTCTCAATGTCTATGTGTGTACATGAGTGTGTATTGGCCATCTCAATGTCTGTTTAATGTACGTCTGTAATATGCATAATATCTGTCTATGCTGTATATTTTCCTTTCCCCTGTTATACATAGCTCCTTCTTCCCCCTCCTTGGCTTACAAACTTACAAATTCTTTTCTAGGTCTTCACTCTCTCCACCCCCATATTTTATTCCCCCATATTTAATCCCTTTTACCCTCAGTTCTTAATTCCTCACAAAGTGGAACATTTTCCACACCCCAGCCAGCTGCCAACCAGATTCCAAAGTGAAAAGACAGATTCTCGGCCTGACAAGAAGTTGACACTGATGCTCCTGATTTGCTCTTGGAGGCCTCTTTTCTGCCACCTCCCTTTGCTGTGGACTGTTGCTCACTACCCGATTTGGTTTCTGAGAAGCCCCTGCCTGAAGCTATGCTCTGGAGTTTACCCACTATCAAGACTATTTCAAAAGATTTAAAGGGGACATATATATCTCCTTAGAATATTTCTTTAGATGTATTCCCTTAATATGTATAACCCTTATTGCCTATCTTCTTATGTAGCAGCAATTTCCCAATTTTTGGGATCTATCTAGTAGGAAATTTTAGTGGATTAGTTTCTTTAGTGTTTTAAGTTCATGTTAGAACTAGGTTGTAGGGATTGTTGGGCTTGTTATCTGTGCCCCCATATGCACCAATTGTTCCTTTTTGCATAGGTTCATTAAAATAGGAAATCTTATGTGTGCAAATCATTTCTTATCAAATAGAGATGGGAACACAAATATTTTATACAGCAGTGGGGTCTTATACCCTGAAAACTTGTCATAGTGACTTGGCTTAGGCTTTAGAAGATCAGACCTTGACCATTTACCCATGAACTTTGGATCACATCTGTGGAAACAACCATATTTTTTACACCAAATCCAGGACTTCTATCAGGTAAGGCCCTATTACTACCCTGACATTGACTTACTCCAGAGTGGTTTTATACTACACCCTGATGACAGGTAACAGTAACAACCTGCTTTCAGAGTAGGGTTCTCTGCATTGCCAACTTACAGAGAGATGAAACCAGAAAATGCTACATGTAACCCTGACATTGACATAGTAATTGTACAGAAACCAGGATCTCTAAATATAGAAAACTGATTGTGAAGAGCTTTTACTGGGACCGCAGAAAAATATTTTGGTGTTGGACAACTTAGTGTGCCTGGAGTTGGTCTTATGCCAGGATACTTCATGGGTAAGATCTACCTGTTTTTAGGTCAACGGTTTTTCCTTTCTATTTCCCCCAAATTTTTCTGTGTCTATGCAAACAACATTACACACTGCCACACACATACCTTTTATATCATATTTTTTAATCTCTTATCTTTAAAAAACAAGAGCTTGCTAAACCTTCTGCTATTGTATTAATGACTTTATTGGAGATAAATAATTTTCAAAAGTATACTTGTTGCTGAAAAAATAAAAATAAAAAGATCAAAGTAACAGTATATTTGGAAAATAATTTGGTTTAGAATTAAATTTCAGGGGATGGGAGAGATAATATATAAATTAAGCATTTGCCTAGCATATCACTCTCCCTGGTTTGATGCCCAGCACTTTAATTGCTCCCCCAAATACCATCAGGGTGGTCCTTGAGCACAGTAACAGGAATAAGACCTAACCACATGTAGGTGTGTCCCAAAACAAACCAAAAAAAGTGTAACTTACATTCATCACATAACTTAGAAATTCTATTACAAGATATCTATACACACACCCAGTTGAAAAACGATTTGCTTGCCTAGACAAGGTTCACACCCAGATTGTGTGCATATATATATGTGGATGTAACCTGTGATCCGGGCTGGAGAGAGAATACATGTAGCAGGGATCTTGCCTTGAATATAGCCAATCTGAATTCAATTCTCCAGCACTACAAATGATCCCCTGAGCCTCCTCTGGAATGAATGCTGAGCCAGGATTAAGACTTGAGAACAGATGGATGTGGCCTCAAAACATATCAAATCAAAAAAAAGATGTAGCCTGTGAATAAGCTATCATTCAGGATTTTGTTACCTGTGAAATTGAAGTGTTGATAAAATTGAGATTTATGATTATTGGGTTCTAAGGTAAATCATAAGAGAGATTATTCTTATTGAACCTTGTCTAGGCCAGCAAATCGTTTTTTAATGTATAGATTATAGAAAGAATTTAATAGAAAATTTATCATATTAAATTTAAATACATAAAATAGCCATGTTGCAAATAATAACTCTTTCTAGGGAAGGAGGGTACTCACAATGAATTGAGAACTTTAATTCCATAACTTTATATGGGTTGGCTAAGGTCCACTGTAGATTCTGTAATTTGACTAAATAAGGTCTTGACTCTTTTTTTTTTCCTTAAAATTTTCAATGCTTAGGGCTAGAGCAATAGGCCGTTGGCCTATCACTGTGCGCCTTACACATAGTCTACTAAGATTTGATTCCTGGCATCCCAGGTGGTCTCCCAATCTTCTCCAAGAGTGATCCCTCAGTGCAGAGCCAGGAATAAGATCTCAGCAACAATGGGTGTGGTCAAAACAAAAGCATCAACACCAACCTATTTTCACCTGGAAATGCCCTCTTGTGTGTGTTGCATAAAGAAAAAAACAAGAAACAAAAACAAAAAAAAGCTGCGCCCTTATCTGCAAAAGCCCACAAAAACATTTTGCCCTGCTTACATGAGCAAAAAAGAGGCTTTTTTTTTTTCTGGAAGAATTGAGCTCTCTATGTGAACCTGGTGACTGAATTTGAGAAAAAAGCAGCAGCTGGCAATGTTAAGTAACTAAAAGCATAAACAACATTTGTTTGATCAGACATCCCAATTCTATGATAATATCTTTGTCCCCCTAGCTTGATTCCATGCTTTGTTCTCTATAGGCCATGGTTCATGCTTGTTCTAATAGTTTAAAGAATTTCAGCTGATTCCCAAGTCTCTGATCTACTGCTTCAACTAGAGAGTCATCACTTCCTGTTCACATCCCGAGTTTTTTGGTACCCAGAGTCACTGTGGTTAGAGGAAGCTGAGAGCTTGGACAGTGATCAGCTGAGCACCACCCACTCAGGATTCTGGCTGCTGGCCCATCATCATATTTATCCCACCTGGGTCTCTTTCCATCAGAGTCTACTGAATTTTTCAGGAAGTCAAGATAAAACAGCTGGTAAAACCTCAAGAGGAAGACAATATCTGTTAAGAGCTTCCACTCAGTATGTTATGGAGGGTTATTGTGTGTGTGTGTGTGTGTGTGTGTGTGTGTGTGTGTTTGTTTGTGTTCTTTTTACTAACTGTTTCAAGTCTGTAACTGGTCCAAGGGCAACTTAATTGTTCTTTTTTTTGTTTGTATGTTTTTTTTAAGAAAAGAGACAGGTCTAGATGAAGGAATAAGGAATAAGATGAAGGAGATAGGCCCTAGTCTCCCCAACCCCCATCAGAGTGGCAAATAAGTTTCTATCCGTTGGTTTTCTCTAGATAAGCTTTGAAAGAAATTGCTTCTGCATAGTTCCTATTCCCCACAATTTATTAAGATCTGTAAGAGGAAGAATACCAGTACAAAGATTAAGACAGAGAAGAGAGAACTCTAAGAAATTTATTAAAATCTAGCAGATCTCTGCGGTCAGAGTGGTGGCACAAGTGGTAAAGCATCTGCCTTGCCTGAGCTAGCCTAGGAAGGACTGTGGTTCTATCCCCGGCATCCCATATGTCCCCCAAGCCAGGAGCGATTTCTGAGCACATAGCCAGGAGTAACCCATGAGCATCACCAGGTGTTGCCCCAAAACAAACAAACAAAAAAAATTAGCAGATCTCTGTTTGGTAGATAGGCAGTTTCAGAGTACCTGTATCAATGATAGAGAAAGGAACTAGCTAGTATTCTAAACTAATTTTCCTATTACACTTAAATGCTAGCCTTAGTTTCAACTTCTCTTTCCATCAGCCCAAACTTCAGTTGGAGCAAATCTCCTGTACTGAGTTCTCTGCAGAATGGTAGTGAGGAAAGTAGCTCTAGGAGGATACATGACATTACACAGATCCAGACTGGTTGAGACTCAGGCAATGTAGACCAGAAAGTATTTCTATTTTTGTGTTTGACTAGGATTAGGCAAGCAATGTTATCTGTAAACTGCTTGGGGAAATCTATGGGATTAAGTTTCCCCCTTATATCTGTTAAGGACCTTCCTTCATTACTTCCAGGAGGGTTCTTCCACCACTAGCAGTGTTCTAGACTTCTTTTTGTTGTGATTCTAAATGTTCACATTTCAGACAATTTTCAACTACTTGGATGGAGTTGGAGAGCAACATGCTGAGTTAAGTCATTCAGGAGGAGAGAGGCAGGAACAAAGTGATTTCCTCATGTATGGTATATAAAGAAACATGGTAAAGGAATAACAAATGAGCAAAGGCACAAGAACCTTAAGCTGAATTGAGTTTGCTATGGTGAGTTGAAATTGAGTTTGTTACGGAAAGTGGGTGGAGAGATTATCAGAGTTAAGTGGGAGCTAAAGTTAACTTAAATTAGTTAACTTACTTAGACTAGAGTTAACTAGGCTAGGGTTAATTTTGTCTAGTTAATTAGATTAGATTAGTATAACTTAACTAGACTAGACTTTTAACTTAACTTCATGGAGGACACTGGAGGTAAAATTTTGTTGGTTTTGGAGCCACACCTCATGGTGCTCAGGGTTGACTCTTGGCTCTGAGCTAAAGGATAATCATGGTGGTACTTGACATACCATATGGGTGCCAGGGATTGAACCCAAGACAGTTTAGCACTTGCAAGGCAAGCAACCTATCTGCTCTACTATTGCTCTGGCTACTGGATGCAAATTTTAGCCAAAAGGACTAACTATGTGGTATATTTGTAAGAGGGTAAAATTTTTATGAAAAGAAAGTCTAAGTGGCTATTATTTCTCTTCTCATTGCAAGATATATATTTTCTCCCTGTCATATTTTTTTAAATTTTTTCAATATTTTTATTAATATCTTTATTTAAACATCTTGATTACAAATATGATTGTGATTAGGTTTCAGTCATGTAAAGAACACCCCCTTCACCAATGGAACATTCCCACCACCAATGTCCCAAATGTCCCTCCATCCCACCCCACCCACCCGTACTCTAGACAAGCTTTCTAATTCCCTCATTCATTCACATGACTTTATATTCTAATTAATACCAAAATTAATAAAACTCTTGGTATTGAAATATATGTATTTTATACCCCAAAATTTCTTCTGTCTTATTTTTGGTAAAATTATTTTCAGATGTAGGATGTTTTAGTGTTTATTCTGTTTGCACACGCAATTGTATTCCTAACACTTTAGACTGATGCAAGGACACAGAAGTGCTCATATCACTTATTTGATAATAAAACCCTTCCATGAATGAATGTCCATTCACTGTCAAATGATTTTCCTGATCTTTAACCTTAGAATGATTCTAATGTCACACTAACCTAACAAGTATTACATTCAAATCTTTGTGAAATTTGCATCCAACTGTCTAAATAATATTTTTCATGAATATTTTTAAAAGTTACTTGTTCATAAACAAGTTACTTTGCAACTGTTTTACAGTGACTTTCTTCAAAATACTTTCCCCCCTATGTTTTTATAGATATAGATTTTACACTTCCATAAATAAATGATGTGAAAAGTATAATATTTATCCTAGACCCTTTAAACATTTGTTTAGTCAATTGAGGCATCAATTAGAATAAGATTTACGAAATAAAAACTAATCCAGAAACATTTTTATAAAACATATTTTGTACATTTTGTATACAGTGATCAGTTTTAATATTTTCACTATTTTTGCTAACTAGGTTAATATAATTACACATATAACACAGGATATTTTGTGAGATTGCAAAAGACCCTTGTACCCTTATTACAGAATTAACAAAGAGCTTTATAGTGGATCTAAAACTTAGAAAGTAGATATGGCCAGTCCTAAAATTATGGCATAAAGAATATTTTACCTATTCATGTTTAATATTCACTTATTTTCTGACCACATACCTGTTTGCATTAGACACACAAGTACACATCTATTCAAACACACAACACATATAAACACAAGCACATCCTTCCATTTTCTACTTGGTCTTCCAAATTCCAAAGTTAAGAATAAAAGCTAAAGATTTTTTTATTTTGTCACCTTAAGATGTAAAAATATTCATTCTGTAAATGGGACATTTTTCTCCCCATACTTTATAAAATTCTTTTACCCCAACACTGACCTTCCCAAACCCAAACTTTGCTTAGTTTCCATGATGTGTGCTCTCTTTAAAAACCTTCTGGACAATTGAGTTTATCTCAGTAACATGCATTTGTGCACAGACTTTATGTCTAGACAAAAATGCAGCTTTCCAAGTACTTTTTTCAACCCCAGTTCCATTTGACTCAAGGGTTTTTCTTACCAACTCTGGACACCTAGTGACCCTTGGCATTATGTAGGCAGGAAGTGGGTTAAGGACAGTTAGGAGGTAACAGAAACAAACCCCAACCCTGGAATTTAGCCTCTTTATTATTTATGCTCTGGATAGAATAAAATATTTTGAATATTCAAAACCTGCAAAATGTGTCCTCTCAGCGCTAAGCCCACACATTTTATTATTATTATTATTATTATTATTATTATTATTATTTATTATTATTTTTACCAATATGGGAGTGAAATACACATTGTGGAATCAGGATCCCTAGGTAGTCCAGAAATAGCAGGTTTTGAATCAAGCTACCTAAATCTAGACAAAAAAAAAGTCACAAATAATTGTTCCTCTTATCCTTCCAAAAATTGTCCTAAAAATGTGCTTGAAATCAAATTTAGTAATTATGTTTTTTAATGACCTTAAGCCCCAATTTAATTTGGTACAACACCTCAAAACTATTTTTGTGATTGACTTCTTGCGATTTTTTTAACCCGAGTTACAAAATTGGTTATATTGAAATGAAAGAGTAAAAAAAGCAAACCAAAAGTAGCTGAAACATTATTCACCTGCATTCGAATATGATCAACTATCGCCATCCTCTGGCCAGATTTTAGATTTTTTTTCTTTTTCTTTCATTTTTTTTTTTTCCCCAAAAGAAAGCTAAGGCAGTCATGCAAAATCAAGAAAACAAACTGCAGCCAGAAAGGCAGAAACTACACTTATAGTATTCTTAATCATTCATAGTTTTTAATTCATTATTTATATATATTATTAGAAAAGTAAAATGGAAAAAAGTTACATGGAAAAATTTATATAAACTGTCAGAGTCTACATTACTCAGGTCTGGTACAAATAACATATGTAAGGAGAATATCTGATAAAGTAGAGTCCCGGCTGAGTTCGACATAGTTCTGAAACTCTGCCTTTTTCTCCTACTTGATAGTAACCCCATAGAGGCCCACAGGACTGGAATAGTCTCTCTCTGAATCTTCTTTGCAAAGTGGTCAATGATCTCTCATAACTTTATGCTTATCTCGGGACATTTTAATTAATGTTTCCTCCCCCTGCCTCCTCCAAGGTGATGTTTTGATTAAATTCAGAAAGCTCCCCTAAAATATAATATTAGCCAATTTGTATAAAGGCTAACCCCCAAAATATGTGTTTAAGCCGCTCAGCAACTTAAAGACATTGCTTTTAGAAAAGAAAAAAAGAAAAATAATCCTGTTAGAAGACACTGAGGCCCAGGGAAAATTCTGATAGAGCTGCGGAATGACACAAAGTGAAAAGAGCCTTTTTTGAATCTCCCTCCAAAGTTTCACCTTTAGTGCAGCCAAACTATCTGTCAAGTTCTCCAGGAAACATGATTCACTCTAGTACTCTGTGTAATTCAAAGAAACCTATTTCCCTTTCTCAGCCTATAATAGGGAATGACCTAACACTTTCTTACTGTCAACGCATTCTCCACCAAAATTTTTCTTTGAAATTTGTCCCCAGAATTATTTATTCAAAGAGCTCCTCTGAATTCTTTCTCTCGGACCATTTAGGGTTTGACTCTTTTAAAATAACTTTGGCAGATTATCTGCTCATTTTTTCTAATGTGTACTAACATATATTTATACTTATATTTTATATTTTTCTCTAATCTTACAGTGTTCCTTCCAGCAATGCAAAGAGATTGTTTTTCTTCTAATACTTCCACATGTCTCTGAAGCATGAGAACTCTAAAAGTGAGTACCTCTCAACTATAAGAAAAGTTCACATACATGTATCCGCTTTATTAAACCCTAGAGATCCATGATGTTTCTTTTCCTGTCAACACTGCATACAATAATTCGAAGAACTTTCCCAAAGTTATACACTCTTTTCTAAAAAAAATAAAAACAGATTTATCTTTTATTTTTCCACATTCTACAAATTCTTCTTGCTTAAATTCACTTATATTTTCTCAATAACTGATGCAAATTTGGTTCTCTGGAATCAGCTGCCAAATTGGAGCCTGGAGCTCAATGTTCATATGTGGTACAAGTACAATTACAATTATGATAGGCTCAGACAGTCCCCTACTGTGGCAACTTAGTGATGAGAATTAGACTAGAACCTTCTGTTTTATTTTAACACCAATGGCTGAACATTTGAACCAGTTTGAGAATTTGATTACACATAATTCTGCCAACCATGACCCTATTGGTCTCAGACCTACCTGTTTCTTGAGACAATTGCTTTGAGGCCTCGTAGCAACTTCACTTGGAGTATGATTCTTGCCTATCTGCTGATGCAAAGACTCCCTCTTTAGTGCAAAATTAGCTAAAACACAAAGTAGCTGCCCCACTGTACATAATGTGACAGGGGATGAGACAAATACTCAATAACTTTCATGCTTTCAGGTTTCTGAGCAGAGCACAGTTAGTTCAGGGGCAGGTCATTGTCAATACAATGTCACTCCCAGGCTCCTAAAGTGTGGCATTGTTGAAGCTGACAGAGACATTAGTAAAGCACAAAAATGCAATGGGTATTTAATAATAGAGGCTGGTATCTCACAGAGCCAATTACCAGGTATCCTTAAAAGTAGAGAGTAAAGTGAAATTTCTAATTCTATTTTTGCTTGTGTTGCATTCTAAAAGACTTTTAGAGTTAACAGTTTCTTTGGAAGAAACTTAAGAGTTTACTTAACTGAAATGCCATAAAGATTTATTTTTCAGTATGGAACCACCACTAACAGATTCAGAGTAAACATTAAGAAAACAATTAAGAGGACTGGAGCACTGGGACAGCAGGTATGACATTTATTTTCATGCACTTGACCAGTTTGATTTTGGGCATTCCAAAAGGTCCTCTGAACACTACTAGGAGTAATTCATTTTTTGTTTCTGTTTTTTGGGCTCTTTCTGGCAGCACTCATGGATTACTCCTAGTTCCTTGTTCAGGAAAACATATGGGGTTTGCAAGATCAAACCCAGGTGGGCTACATGTAAAGTAAATGCCCTACCCATATGCTTATTTCTCTGACCAATGAAGAATAATTCTTGAATGCAGATTCAGGAGTAACTCATGAGTATTTCTAGGTGTGTTCCCCAAACCGCAATGCGGTGGGATGCATGTTCTCAACTACATAAATGATGACCAAACATCATTAAGTAAGGCTCAATACATATTCCCCATAATTAACAAAGTAAATTAATAAAATAAACACAATAGGCATTTTCCTCTGTTTCCCTTCTACCCTATTTTTTTTCCTAATCCCTAAGGAAGATCTCTATAACCATCCCCCAAGCAGTAGGCAATTTAATTGTAATGAAATAAATTGATGAGAAAGGAAAAGGTATTTTAATCATAGTCAATATCTAAGTATTTCAACTGCTATGAAGTTTAAACTATAAAGTCAATTCTAGCAATATTTAATGAATTTTTACTATGAGCTAGATCAGGGGTGGCGAACAGGATTTTTACCCTCACTCACTCAACATATTGCAAAATACAATATGTTTTAAATATATGATTGTTAAATTATATGCTTTTGTGTGAGTGTTTGTCAGTTTTGGTAGATCACTGTGTGGTGTGGCTCTCTGACTCTCACAGTTTAAAATTTTGACTCTTTGTGTCAAACTTGTTCCCTACCCCTGAGCTAGATACTCAGATGAGTCAAATGAATCAATTCAAATCAGTAAACTCTTGAAAGTTCCATAGGACTCACATTTTGAATGACCAAGGAATACTATTTTGTATTATTTTTTCTGTTTTCATAAACTTCTATGTTTTTTATTTACAGAAACAAATTTTTCACAAAGAAATATTCACATTTCAAAGTGAATAATGCATAGAATGCATTTAATTCTCTATGGAAGATCATATTCTTACTCATTCCTTTTCAAAATGACCATTTTTATGCATTTCTGTTGAAATTTTTCTGATTTAGTATTCAAATCTCAAATACTATGTTTCTGTATCTATTGATCTATCATCAATATCTCCTTTTCTTGACATTTTTTTCTGTTTCTCCAGAATATGATGAGTCAACTAAATAATACAAGTTACAAGTTTCATCTTCATTGAATTTTGCCATAATCTTAAAGTATCAACTTGATAGATCAGCTTGAAATAGTCTGACATTTACACTTAAAAGCTTTAAGTACCAAAATTTTTACATGAACATGTTGACCAATAAAAGTCTTAAAGGAGGTTTTTTTTTGTTTTGTTTTGTTTTGTTGTTGTTGTTGTTTTTGGGTTTTGAGTCACACCAGGCAGTGCTCAGGGGTTACTCCTGGCTTTATGCTAAAAAATCACTCCTGGCAGGATTGGGGGAACATGTGGGATTGTGGGATTCAAACCATCGTCCTTCTGCATGCAAGGCAAATGCCTTACCTTCAGGAGTTTTAAGAATGGTGTTTAAGGATGGTGCTTAATAAGTGAGAATTTTTTCTGAGCAAGACAATTATTGACTAAAGAAAAGAGTTACCTGCTTGAATTTCCTGAAGAAAGCAGTAAAGTTATTTATTGATCAATAATATTATCCTTCCCAGAAAGAATTTTCTGTTTCAAACAGATAAGTCATGCTGAAACAGTTTTTTTTAAATTCTTGCTCTAAAAACTTGGTAATATTGATGCAAGTGGTCACTGTTCTCAACTACATAAAATTTTAGCCAATTTATCCCTGGTGTTATCTCCCTTTCCGACCCCTTCTCAACAATTCCATTAGTGTTGCTTATTTGGATTATTTCCAACTTTAGGTAGCTAAATTCCCCCCCCCCTTTTTTTTTAACTAGTTGCAGCCTTTGCGAGCTCTGTTCAGGCCTGCCTTACTATGACTGCAATTTTTCCAACTGTTATTTACCCATATTTTTTACAATTCATAGCAACTGAAATTTTTTGTTTTGTTTTTGGGCCACTACTCCCAGTGATGTTCAGGGGTTACTCCTGGTTAGGCACTCAGAAATTGCTCCTGGCTTGGGGGACCATATGAGACGCTGAAATCGAACACTTTCTGTCTTGGATCGTCTGCATGCAAGGTAAATGTCCTACCACTGTGCTTTCGCTTCACCTCAACTGAGAACATTTATTATAAGAATTTAATGTGTTTTAAGAATTTAAATATTTACATTATACTGATTGTATTAATTATCTGTCAATAATTTGATCAACATAAATATAAGTTGTGTTATATTAATTTGTTGTAATATGTTGTGTTAATATGAATATAAGACTAATTTATAAAATATAATTAGCTATGTACAGAGAAGTTTTAAAGTTCTTTATGTGTATTAACTAATGTCAGTCTAAAAGAAGACATGATTGCTTGATTTTATGATTAGGAAATTGGACAAGAGAGATTTATGATCTTGTCTAGTTTAATACCTTAATAATTTGCTAGTTAATCTTCTAAGTGTCACACTAGGATTCCCTCCTCTAAATAAACATTTGTATTCTGCGACCTTTCTGTTAATTCATATTTCTAACTCATGGTTATTACAGAGAAAATTTTCCCAATTTAGGGTGTCTTCTACCAACCCTTTATCTTCTCAATTTATATTTATTCTGCTAATCTCAGCTCATATCAGATTATTCTTATCATTTGATAAGAAAACTTTCTGCTTTTCTCTTTCATGGTATCTGTTTCTGCTTCACTAAAATATCAATAATTTGAAAGGATATAAAATTTTTTTGCTAAGGTCAATAATTTTATTATAATATGCTATATAATAGTTAAATACTAGGTTGTTAACATGAAATTATACTCATTATTCACTGTATTTATTCACTTATATATAAAATTTGGGTTATAGCACAGGTAAAGAATGGAAATAGTAAAAATAAGAAGTTATAGAATTCTTAGTTATTGATAAAATGTTCACAATGCATAAATTTGATGTGATTTATAACTTTAATGTCAGAGTAAAATGACATACTGACTTACTTAGGGTATCCCAAACTATACATAGTTGGAAGGAAGTTGGTCCTGAGGGTGGAAAGTGGTACAATCTTAATTTTAAAGCTGAAACTAACTATACGGGAAAACATGTATAAAATAACATACGTCTTTAACATCATTCAAATAAAAATAAATTGATTTCCAATTCAGCTTGCAATTAATAGACATATAATTATAGAGTTAAGTTATTTCAAGGATGGTACTTGATGGTACAGAAAGAGAATTTATTAATTTTAAAGGAGTATACTTAGAATACATGGGAAATACTGTGTTGGTTTTATCATCCCAGAATTTTTTTCTAAATGAGGAAGCTTACATGATCCAGAGATTAGAATATATATCATCATCATTCTTCATAATACAAATTAATTGATTTAAATCAAAAGTTGTACAGCATTAAATAAATGTTTGAGATAACATACATATTCTATAGCAGTTAACAAGTTATTGTCAAACATGAGATAATTTAAAAAGTTAGATGACAACAGAAATGATACCCAATCTACATCAAGCTGTACAAGGGGGGAACAATAACACTAGCATTATGGGGAGTCGAGGTGGGGGGAAGTGGGATGCATGTTGAGGATGGGGGTGGAGTGAGGACAACACTGGTGGTGGGAATGCCCCTCATTCATTATTACTATATGCCTTAAATGTTAGTGTGAAAGATTTGTAATTCACTTTGCCCACAATAAAAAAATACTTAAATACCATAAGAGAATAATGAGATATTTGATAAAGACATGGGTGATGATAAGTTACCTGGGTGAGAGCATCCTAATAATCTGAGTTGAATCCTGAGCTGATCAAATGCATAAATGATCTATCTTAAGGTAGGGACTGACTACATGGAGGAAAAGATAATATAAATTGATTAAGCGTTGTTTTATGTTTTAAAATGCTTATTTTATCTCAAACATAAATTTGATCATGCCCACCTTCTGATCTGGTTCCATTAATCCTCATTATGAAAGACTGATGATGATATATATTTTCAATCTCTGGATCATGTAAGCTACTTTATTCAGAAAGGAATATAGGTTATATTGGCATAGGTACAGAACAAGAATATAGATGACAAGGTGTAAAATCCAGAAGAGTTATTAATGACTTTTTATTTATTATTTCCATTTTAGCTGGGAAAATAAGTACAAGTTTCCAAAGACCTAACACATTGGGGGGTGTCATAATTGTCATTCTATATATGGGCAGAAACATGTACTATAATGTGGAAACTATTTTCTATCCTATCTCACTGAGAACAATAGAACTTTGTGTCTCATTGATAACACTTTATTCTACGAAAGATCATGTTTGTAATCACTGTATTTAAATAAAGATATAAAAAAAAAACAAAATAGCCATAAAAAGAATGAAGAACTGTCAAAACCACAGCCATTACATAATCTAAAGATATTTCTACTTACTAAAACACTAATTTAGTGCATTCCATAGAAGCAATATCGAAAAGTTAGGTAAAGACTTGTTACATATATATAAGGCAGTTTAGGCAAAAGGTTTTTGAAAACTAGGGGCACAGATATAGGGATCCAAAACAAATAAAATATCAGTTAATATATATAAGAAAATTAGTACTTGCAAATATTATCTACATATGAATTTACAGACTTCCTAACAATTCTCCTGAATTTTACTTCTTGGAACAATTTTTATACCAAGGGAGAATTTTAGTACTGAATTTTATCTTATTTTCTAAAATATGTATTAGTGTATTTTGTGTGTTCTTTACCAGTTTCATTGTACTTTTTACCATAAGAGTCACAGCCAGTACCTTTTAGAAAGGATTCACATGGGCTCTGAACACTCTGAACTGTTCACTGCTCTGAACACTGCCTCTGAACACTGAATCTCATCCTGATGTAGATATATTGGCAGAAATAGTATTGTTTTGTTCTGCTTTGTTTACAACACATTTTGCTCATTTGTTATTGGTTAATATTATAGGAGTGCTATTTCACACTCTACGAGTTTCACTGCATGGAGTGTCTGAGCCCCCACTCCGTCCAATACTGATGTTATCTCATTTACAAATGACCTATTCTACCCACTCATCCTTTCTCCCTCCTTTCGTTTTCAGAGTTTTCAATCTCAGACTGATTAGTTTTGTTTGTGCAGTCTTTTTTTCACTTTGTTTTTACCATACACGACTGAAAAAATACAGCAAGTATCTTTGATTTTCCGATTTTTATTTCCTGACTTAATAATCCTGATAGATTTTTAAGTTTAGTTTATATTTCAGTCTTTATGAATAATTCAGGGATATACAAATATTTTCAATGAATCTATCTTTTGGGTAAATAAGAGTGGAATTGCTGGATCATATGGCATATAGTATTTCCACTTTTTCTTTTGTGTGAGAAACATTCATGCCCAGGGCTTACTCAAGACACTATACTCAATACTCACTCAAGACTCACTCACTTCAGCGGATCAGGATCAGTATTTGAACTCTGGGTTGACTGAGTATAAGGCAAGCACCATGTTCATTGAGCTATTTTTCATTTCCCTCATTTTTAGTTTTTATTCAATCTTGGTATTTGGGTCACACACATTGGGGCTCAGGGGTTACTCCTGGCTTCACGCTTAGAAATTTCTTCTGGCAGACTCAGGGGACCATATGGGATTCCGGGATTCAAACCGATGACCTTCTGCATGAAAGGCAAACACCTTATCTCCATGCTATCTCTCCGGTCCCTTTATGCAATCTTAATATTATTGTGCTTAGAAGTTATATACCATTTACATCCCAGGGAAACTTTTAACCAGAGACTAGCAAGTCAACTTCTTTAAATCAGAACAACTTCAAATAGGACAGGCAGCTCATTCCCTGGTGACTTCGGGTGAACTTCTGCCTTTGGGACTAATCTTACTTAACTTCCTTTGTTCTTTGTGAACTTTTTCTTCTATATAAAGTTCCCACTAGAAGTCCTAACTACATTTCTTTGTGTGCCATCCTCAGGTGGATTACTTCTAAGGAACCCAATCTATGGGATCTGATACAGTATTTTCACTTTAAAAGGCTTTCAATGTTGGTATCTATCTTGCTGTTCTTCACTTTCAAACCCTTCCAGATGTCATTTGGAAACAGGCAAGGTCTTTCCCATTTCAGGTTTAATGCATTCTTGGAAATTATGATAACATCCCAATTGACTTATGATACCAATAATCAGTGATGACAATGGTTGCTCATCTGTGTTGAACCAGACTCTTTTTATTTTGTCAACAACAAGCTGACATAGTCATTAGATTGCCCTTGGGTTTGTACAGCCCACATTTTATTAAATTTGTCTATATTTTTGCCTCATAGATCATGTGCTGAATATTTATCTGAAGTGACATTATTCATAGACTCAGACTATCTGCTTCTGTGCTAATATTTTTATTTGGCAGTTGGTTACAGACTTTCCACTAAAACTACATTATTATATTTAATAATTTTACATTTTGGTACTTCCTTTAATATTTTTCATTAAAAAATTGATCCTCTGATGATTTAACTAGGTTATCCCAAAAATCAAAATTAGTTCTTGAAAATGCACTAGCAGTGAAACAGATGAACTCTTTGTCTATATTCATCTTTATGAAAATTAATTTCATCAACTAACTATTCTTTGTAGTTTGTTTGTTTTTAGCTTTGGGGCCACTCCAGTGATGCTCAGGGTTGCTCCTGCTATGGTTTCAGAAATAGCTCCTAGTTTGTGAGATCATATGGGACACCGAGGATCAAATCCAGGTCCGTTCTGAGTCAGTCACATGCAAGGCAAATGCCTTACCACTGTGCTATTGCTCTGGCCCTCTCTTACACTATTCTTATTTAAGGTGTTTATTATTCATAAATCAGTAGCAATTTGTCTCCAAATAATATAAATATTTGTGTTCTTAATGTATGGTCAATGAAGAATACATAGGACTAGGAAGCCAGTGTTTTTCTTCTCATTAAAGATATTTTTCTACTTACTTTCTATTGATAGCACAATTGTATATTATTACTTTAAAGTTCAATTAAATAAATATATTTTTTCATTCTATCTTATTTGTGATGTTTTTCAAATTGCTGGACTAGCATTTTTTTTCACTTATTCAACTTCTATATAGTACTGAACTATAAGACTTGTTCTCAGGTCCGAGAGATAGCATGGAGGTAAGGCATGCAAAAGGACGATGGTTTGAATCCCGGCATCCTATATCCCCCAAGCCTTCCAGGAGCGATTTCTGATCATAGAGCCAGAAGTGACACCTGAGCGCTGCCGGGTGTGTCCCCCCACCCCAATAAAAAAGATTTGTTCTGTTCTCTTCATGAGCATGTTCAAGTTGCTTATATTTATAGCTTTTATAAACAATTCACCAATTACAATTCTTCTGTATATAAATATGTCTCTATGTTTATTGGCAATACACTTTCTGAACAATGCACCATCAATTTTACTTTATTGCCAGCTTTTTTCCAAAGTGATAGCACATATTTATTAAAGCCAAATAAGCTCATCTTTTCAACTAGTTACAAAAATTTACTTAGCTAAGTTAATTTGCTAACACTTGTTTTTGTGTCTCTTTTAAATTTCCTAGATTATAATAAGACTGAGCATATTATCATTTACTTATAAATATTATATCCTCCATACTCATATATTTTCCTAATTCTTACTTGGTTCAATATTTTATTGTTATATTATTAATTTTGCTATTTGAAATAAGCCTTTCACAGTTAATATTCATTCAAATATTATTTTGTCTTCTATTGGAAAGGTAGTTTAATGGTAGAACAATTACTTTGCAAGATTTTACCTCTGGCACTGAAACTATAGATAGATAGATAGATAGATAGATAGATAGATAGATAGATAGATAGATAGATAGATAGATGAATGATAGATAGATGATAGATACATACATACGTACATACATATATATGTATGTATACATACATATATAGATAGACAGACATAAAGGTTAGATAGAAAGAGAGACCAGTAAACAAATGTAAAGATAAATAGATAATAGGCATATAAAATAATACTGTCCTTTCTTTGACTGTTTATAATTGTCTAAGGGGACAGAGGTGATATATTTCTGATATGGTTATATGTAATATATTATGACAAATCATCTCCAAATTTAGTGTGAAACTACAACCATTTACTTGCTAAATTTCTATCAATTGCTTGAATAAGAGTTGTCTTTCCTCTCTATGGTTTGGCTCATGAATTTGCTCATGAGATTCGCTGGAAAAAATTAGTACCAAATGAATTTACTTGTAAGTCAAGTAGTTGAATAGAATTTTATATGGGAAACTTTGGATTTCCTTACCTGTTTTCTTCCTTGGCTATTCTAGACTCCCTCACAGAGGATCTTGGTTCTTAAAGTGTAAGAAAAGAAGCTTCTTCTGTCTTTAAGAAGCTGTAGGTTGTATCAACAGCAGTTTCACTTTAAATAATTTTAAATAATTTCACTTTAAATAATTTAAATCATTCCTTAATAAAATTAGCCAAATGGTAAGATATTAATGCCATAGATTTATGATGAGCATCATTGGCATCACACTACTGAAAAATTATGCCAAAGATAGGAAGAAGTTTGATTCACTTAAAAGTTATACTGGTGATTATAAATAGTTTTAAGCCTTTTATTTATGGGGCTGGAGAGATAGTATGAAAGTAAGGTATTTGCCTTGCATGCAGAAAGATGGTGGTTCGAATCCCAGCATCCCATATGGGCCCTTGTGCCTGCCAGGGGCGACTTCTGAGCGTAGAGCCAGGAGTAACCCCTGAGCACTCCTGCATGTGACCCCCTCAAAAATAAATAAAAATAAACCTCTTATGTATAGGTTTTATTTGAAAGAAAATTTTATTACAAAATATTTTTATGTATGTAGGCTAATTTCATATATTTTTATCACGCTTTTATTTTTGGAGACTTATGTATATGCCATAATAGCATCCCTTGACTATTTTTTGTTTCTTTGTTTTGATTTTTACACCACACTTTGATATGTTCTGGGGTAACTGCTGGTGGGATTGGAGACTCAAACCTGGTTGGCTACAAGCAGGGTAAGCACCTTACACACTGTCTAATCTCTTTCTCCCAGCTATTTAATTATGTAATGATTGGCTTTAATTACTATTTTATATTTAGGAAATGAATTAAGTAGAAGTTGTAAGACATCATCGAAATACTATCTTAATATTTTTCTCTAACTACCCAGATGAGCACTGCTCTTCCATGCTTGATTATGAAACTGATTAATAAGAGACCAAGAGTTGAAAAGTAAATCACACATAACAATTTTCTTGCTGAATACATGAACATCATGAAATTATAAGATCTAGCTGTTGAACAGTACTTTTCAATTACGAGTTCTAAAGCTACTACGTTTCAACCTATCCAGAGCATCTTTGAACAAGCAAAACATTAATTTTGAAGTTTAGAGCTAATATCTTATTAGACAGAATGTGTCAGCTACTAAATTGGGGTAAATTGAGTGGCTAAAATTCTAGAAGGAAGTTGAATTGCTGGAACGAAGTAATACATTACAATGATTTCTAAGATTTCACACAAAACAGGGGCAAATGTATTTTGAACTATAATGCTACTGATATTTTAACTAATACTCAGAATACCTTATGGTCTTTAGCATATAATAAATAAATAGGCGCTTATATAGCAGTTAGTCATCAATAGAAGTTTATGAGACATCATACTCCAGATTCTCAAAGAAATATATACTAGATGTGAAAACATTTTACCGTGGGAAGTTCCTGTGAAAGAAGGAAAATTTTGGGAAAATGAAGCATGAAAGAGAAAGCATACCTCAGGGAAAAGAGAAAGGACAAATCCAGGATTACTTAATTAATGATTTTTTTCTGAAATGAACATAAGTTCGAGGCACTAAATGAAGACCAATAAGTCAGAGAATTTCTATTGCTACCAAACCAATCACTAGAGATTGCAGTTTTAAACAGCAAAAAAATTGAGGGGAAATAGTAGGGAACATGCCTATCATGTGTGAGACCAGGAGCTCAATTCCTGTTACTGCATGACTCCCTAAATACCACCAGCTGCAGGCCTGGCACTACAGGTTCCAAAACTTGGCATTGATTGTCATGAACACCAAATTGACATGCTGACTAAGCATGCTGACTAACTATTGCTGAGTAACCCCTATTTAAAACAGATCAAAAACCAAAATGTTAACTATTAGGAAAATATATTATCTTTCAGTTTCTACATATCATAAGTTCAAAAATACAGTAAATGGCTACTTCTGAATAATTGTTTTATTTTCTTAGAGTATCTGAGAAAGAAATTTTTCCAAGTCTTTTCTGGCCTTTCAAACCCACTTATATTCACAAATGTCATGCACCTCATGCTTAAGGCCAGAAAAACCATAGTTTTTAAATCTATGCCTCTTCATCACCATTACTAACATCTTTCCTGTCATCATATTTTTCAATGTCTTTAACATTTGTTGATTTAAATAATTCTTATTGATTGATATTAGGCAATTATAATAACTCAGGAAAATAGTCCTATAGCAACATCTTTAAATAACATATTCAAAATTCCTTTCATCAGGTCCTAAATATTAGAAGATAACTATTTAAAACTTATTATTATTCTCTCTACCACAAAGATGCATATAGGAATATTGCCTAAAATGAGATCCTTGGATTTTCCTAGAAAGGCTTTCTTTAAGGTCAAAAGTAATCTTACTCATTACCTATGGGAGGAGTAATTGAATATATACTTCAAAAATCTAAAATTTTCATTTTTATGGTTAACACAAGAAACAAGGAACATGAAGATGGAATGATTATGTAACTTATAAAATGATACAATGAAAAGGAAAAATATTCTCCCTTTCTCTTTCAAGGTATGAATATTATTTTTCTTTCTGAATGCTCTTATTTGTACCTGGTTGTATTGTTTATTTTTTACATATTATAAAACAATAATTTTCCCTTATCCTATCCAACAACTTAATCATTCAAAATGGTAAGTTGTCTGTAAATGAATTATTTTGAATCATAAGGAAGTAAAAAGAAGAGTTTCTGTATAGAATTATTTCTGCCTTGAGGCCAGAGAGATAGCATGGAGGTAGGGTGTTTGCCTTGCATGCAGAAGAACGATGATTCCAGTCCCAGCATTTCATATGGTTCCTGGAGCCTGCCAGGAGTGATTTCTAAGTGTAGAGTCAGGAGTAATCCCTGAGTGTTGCCAGGTGTAGCCCAGAAACAAAATAAAATAAAATAAAATAATAAAATAAAATAAAAAAGTCTTCCATACACCACAAAAGCACCGAGGGGAGAGTAAATGATCATGCAAGGATCTATAGTTAATCCTATGACAGTATACTTCAGGGATGGAGAAACCCTGTATCTCTGAGGCCAAGGGAATTCCCTCTATAATATCCCCAATAGTTACTGTGCCTATGCAGGGGGAAAAAGAGAAAAAAAGAAGAAAAAAAGTACAAAATAATCATTTTTCCACATATATATTTATTGGTTGATTGGGTTTTTTTTTTTGACGCTCTTATTTTGGTGTAGATATTGAAATTGATGTCTCCTTTTTTATTTTATATTATCTTATCTTTCTTTCTTTTTGCACTCCTGCATGATTTGAATTCAGAACCGAGACTATTGTGTGGTGCTTCTCTTTATTGCTGTAGGGCTTACTGGCTATTTAATTTGACATTTATTTTTGTATCATTATGATGTTTCAATTACCTTTTTCATGTCCTTAAACTGAGGCTGATAGCCACTAGGAGGACTCCGCCCATTTCCAGCATATTTTTATTATTTTTTATTTTATTATTTTTTGCTTAATCTTTACCCAATTCTATTGCTTTTCTTTCCCTCAAAAAAAACCCACATAACTTGTTTTATCTAACTTAGCCTCTCAAATAGAGGGAGAAACAAGGGATGGCATCAGGACCAAACAGATGTATGATCACTGATAATAAGCTAGACAAAGAGGGGACCACCTACTCTAGGAGCCCTGGGGGGGGTGATGGGTTGGGGATATGGGAAGAGGGGAGGACAAATTTGGTGGTGGGTATTTCCCTGATTCAATGTTAATATGTACCTAAAATACTAATGTGAAAGATATGTAAGCCACTATGATCAAAATAAAAATTAAAAAAAGAATTAATTCTGCCTTATGTCGTCAGTGATAATTATTTTCTTTCTTCTTTTTCTTTCTTTCTTTCTTTCTTTCTTTCTTT
>PVKC010001827.1:0-47413 GCA_004027635.1 Crocidura indochinensis
ATTTGTGAAAATTAGTGTATCTTACAGTGAGGTCATTAAATTATTGTCAGAAGATTTGCAAACTGATCTGTTGTTAGTTGGTTTTCTGTTATTTGTTTTGTTTCTGAATGTTAGATGACTTTGAATTCATGTTCATGTCTAATTTGGTGTGTTTCTACTGGGATGAAAGTTTGGAGTTATTGTGCAACCACAGTGGTCTAGGAATGTCAAGCTTTGTGGCTAATAGTACAGCTTTTGTGGGACATGGTTTCGGCTGCAAGAGCTTCTGGAAGTACAAGAAAGCAGAGTGGGAGGTGCTAGTACTCACGCCAAAAAGTCTGGAGATTTCAGCCCAAATACTGGCATGCCTGGGGTTTTGGTCAGTTTTGTGTCTCTGCAGAGCTCTGTGGTTGAATGGTGAAGCTGGGCCATTGGCAAAGCCTTAACTGGAAAAGGTGGGTATAGCTGGTGTGTCTTCAGTAGGGCAGGGTTTGCTAGCGTTCTTCTCTGGAGATTGCTGTTTACAGATGTGTAGCCCCTATACCCATGATTTTTCATGACTCAGTATACATCTCTTTCAAGAGTAGAATGAGTCTATGGACATTTACAGACTTAATTAATTAAAAACAATTCATTAAATTTCATTGTAATTAGATTTACTTAATTAAAAATTAAAATTTCTTAATCCTCATTTTGCAGCTAGTTAAATATGCAGTCTTTTTTTTTTAACTTACAAATGCAAAACTCAACTTCTCTATAGAACTTTTCTAAAATTTTGAATTGTTTCCTGAAGTTAAATTTGCAAGAAGATGATCATCAAAGCTGCCAGGATTCTGGAAGGCTTTTGTAAGCTTATGCCTGGCAGGCTGCTTCCTTAATGTCCAGCTGAATGCCTTCTTGCCCTTGAGAATGTCATTATTTGAAAACCTTTGCTAGTTTTGTAAGTGAGAAGCAGTGTGTGGTTGTGTTGTTTTTAAGTTGGGAACACTTGAATGGAGTATTTTTTTTTCCAGTTAAAAAGTTGTTCATGATTGAGTTTTAGTCATACAATGTTTTGATTTGTACTTATTTGGTTGCCAGTGAGGAGGAACATTTCCTCATATTTTTGTTTATCACTTTTATTTCCTCTTTTCTCACTTGGCACGTTGGGTCCTTTTCCATTCTATGTTTTACTCACTTCTCTCTTCCACTACATGGAGAGGACTTAAGTTCAGTTAACCTTGAAGATTTTCTTGGGCTTTGCAATCAAGTTTGCTTTCTTTCTTTTGTTTTATTTTTTAATTTTTTTTTATTGAGTATATGAGCCTTTCATACTTGGATTTCAAGCATACAGTGACAGTGAATTAGGGCCATTCCCACCACCAGTGTTGACCTCCCTCCATCAAAGTTCCCAGCATGCATCTTATATCTCTACCCTTAGCCCCTTTGCTTGCCAGTATAACAGGTCATTTAAAATTTAGATTGTTATAGTTTGGGTCTCTTGATTCTTGATTTACTTTATTCTGTGACCGAGCAGCTATTTTTTGTTTTGTCATGCAAACAAACAAATAAGCAAGAAAAACAAAAACAAAACAATACAGCACTCACTACAAAACATTTACAGTGTTTTTCATCTTGTCTAAGAAAGAAGTTGGGGTGCAGAGCTTGGAATGAAGGTTTTAAAAAGGGATGAGGTTCACTTAGAGACATTTGTCGTGGTCACCAAATAGTGGCAGGCTTCTTGGAGATTAGTTTTGACATTCCCACGAGGGACCTGACAGCTTAAAGGGATAGTAGAATTATCCTCACTCCCCCACAAGGCTCGGGTCAGATCCAAAAACGTTTTCTGCACCATTGATTTTTCTTGGGCTTTTGAGACTCAGCTTGTGACTGCAAAACACTATTCATCGCTGTGGATCATGGCTTTTTCTTTTGTCCTCTTTACTGACTGTCTGGGGGAGTCACTGCCAAAAGTTGTGACTGGTGATTATCACTTTGTAGGAGCAAAGCTAGTACTGCTCATGCCTGAGGTAGGTTAGTCAATGCACTTCAACAAGTTTAATTCAGGGGATGTTGCTGTTTGTACCTCAAGGGGTTATAAAAAGAAATGCTATCTATCTTCACATGCACTCTGGGAGTAAACACTGGTGGAACAGAATGGGTAAAAAGGGCAACTTTGTTATCTCAGTCCTTTCTTCCACTATTGCAGATCTAATAAAACAGCGGGGTTTTGCCAACCAACAAGGCACAAACCAGACTGCATTGAGGTCCTATTCCGAAAAGCATTTTGTGAATGGCAAGCACTCTCCATGTGGCAAGTGTCCTCATTTTACAGAGTAGAAGGTCCCTGGTCCATTGGGGTTCTTTATGCCCTTTGCTTTAAAAGTAAACCTTTCTATATTTAGAATTTCACATATTTTTCATGATTAGTTAATGTTATTTTATTTTTTTAAAGCATTCTTTAACTAGGGGCTATTAAAATACTGCTTGCCAATTCCATTTGACTTGTGACCTATTTTTCAACTCAGGAACAAGGAAAGGTTTTTACACTCTGTGTATTTATGTGTGTGTTTCTTGGTTTTGTTGTTTATGTTTTGTTTTTTTTTGTTTTATTTTTGCTAATGGTTTTTACATTTTTATAAAATGTGGAAGGAAAATGAAAAAGAATCACATTTCATAAGTACAAATGACTTGAAATGCAAATTTCTAAGTATACAAATTAAGTTTTATTAGCTAATAGCCGCTCTTATTTATGCAATACCGTTGAGTGATTTCCTATTATTGCCACAGAGTTGAAGAGTAGTGACGGATATTGTGTGTCCCATTGAACCTCAAAGATTTAGTCTCTGTCCCTTTACAAAATACCTTCAACTCCTTTTCTAGACACTGGTTGACTGTTATGAACAAGATAGATGGAGTCCTTGTATTCAGCAAGCTTGCATTCATGGATAATAACCATAAACAGGACTCACTCCTGATCCTTGCTTTAATAACAAATTCAGATCAACTGAGCTAACTTTTTATACTTTTAATCAATATAGATACAACCTTATAGAATCTGATTCTATTTCATCAAATCAATCAATTTACTGTGTTAGACTGTAAAAATATTTGCTCTTAATTAAAATAGGTATGAAAAATTTATTTAAAAGAAAATAGTTGTAATGACCTATATGATGGGTGCTTTCCACTCTCCCAAAGGTTTTTCTTTGTACTACTTTGCATAATGCAAACTCCATGTGCTATGAATTGAGTATGTAAAAGCTTGCTTTAGACTGAGAGATTAAGAAGCCTTGCCAAAGAAGTGGCACGTGGCCCAAAATAAGTCTTGATTGCCCTCCTTCAATTCAGAGCCTCAGCAAGTTGTCTTCTGCAGACAGAAGACTATCTTTTTCATTGCTGGACTGAGCTTCTGCTATTAAACTGATGTGATTAGTTTCCTTTGGGCTGGTGAAACAATATTGGGAAAACCCTGTTAATAAGGTCTGCTCACCCTGAAATGAAAAATGAATGGAAATAAGACTGAGGGGGTATAAGAAAGAAAATTGGATGGGCAGGTAGGAAATTTGATTTCTTAAAATGCAAGGAAGTTGAGAAGTCTGAAAATCTTCTAGCAAACTCTCTAGCATCAAAGATTAGAGGGTTCTACCTTCTTCCATATCAGTCACTTCCATAACTGTTTAGCTCTGGGAGTTGTTCAATAAATGGTTCAATAAAAGACTGCCTAAAGGAATGAAGGTTGTCAAGGCATAGACAGTGTTAATAATCAGAATACTTAATGTATGATGTGCTCCCAGGAATAAAAATGTATGGGCATTCATTCATTTGGTCATTGAGCAAATGATTATGTCAGGCACTAAAACCAATTTTATTTCAATCCATTGCCTCCTCTCACCTCTCTAGGCTCAGTCCTGTCCAGCCCTGTCTGCCTTTGCCTCATAATAGAGTGCGTGTCTTGTGTATATCAGACCCTGGATTTGATATGCAATCCTTTATACTTCCTCAGCACCTCTGAGTGTGGCCCTCAAGCTGAACTCCTATCTTAGTACCACTAATGTCTCCCCAATATCATCATCAATAACCACAAAACAAAAAAGGCTGGTGTGTAATTTATTATTTTAAGGAGTATAATCAGGAAAACGTTTAGTATTGATCCCTGAAGAGAATTAGAGGACATAAGAAAGTTTTTTTTTTACTTCATGATTATTATTCTAGTAATATAGGAAAAAAGCTATTATAATGTCTAAGAAAGACACTGTTGTAGTGTCCTTATGGTGTTATATTGCTTGGTTACCATCAACCTTTACCATTGATTGATGAAATGCTAATGTTGCTTCCATTTTTCCATCTAGAAAACAGGCTTGATTTGAATATTATAGAATTATAATGCTTTAGCATTCACCTTAAAATGAATGTTTTTGCTAGCATACAAAATATCATAGAAATAATAAAAACATTTGGACAGCATAGATAGATCAAGAACTCTCTTGGTGATTATTTCAATATTTATTTGAAATATTACTGGAAATTATTGTGATTTCTTGGTGGTTATTTAATATTTATGAAATTCACTGTAGAAAGAAAAGATCCCTTTGTAGCTATATTTATTTGTCGGTGAAAATAGGAATAGCAATATCTCATTGGTATTGGATCACATGTATAAATGTGCCTGAAATTGAACGAGTGCTCAATAAATATTTCCCTCAAAAATTCAACTTTGACAGAATCAAATATGAAGAAGTAATTTCTTTTAATTAATAGTGTTGATGAGTTGGGTTCTAGCTAATTGAACTGTAATATGTAAATCAAATTAATTGTGGACTGACTCAGACAGATAAAATATTCATACCAGGTATGGGTCGGTTGAGCACTTTTATTTGCTAGAATTTTAAAATTCTTTCCCCTTCTGTGGCTTCTTGACATTATGGATTCTCCAACTCAGCCTGAAAATCAGTTCATTTTCAGCCGCAGGAAGGATTTTTCAGAAAGTATTTGAGGGTTTTAATGGTTGAATTTAATAGGATTAATTTAAATTCATCCAAGTCAGTTGTAGGTAATAAAACAATGGACCAGCACTTCATAAATCCTTGTTTGTTTAATAAATAAGGTGGGTGGGAGAGAAGGGTTCCAAACTGAGCCACAGACCATAGTGAGGATTCAATGAGCAAACATTATTTATTAAGGAATGGGGAGTCTGAACCACACTCAATCGTGCTCAGGGTTTACTCTCTTCTCTCTTCCTTTCTTCATTCTTTCCTCCCTCTCTTTCTCATTCCCTCCTTCTCTCTCTTCATTTCTCCCTTCTCTCCCTCCTTCCCTTCCTCTCTCTCTCTATTCCTCTCTCCCTCCTTCACTCCCTTCCTTCCTTCCTTTCGTTTAATTTCTTACCTTTCATGAGCTCCTGCTTTTGATCCTAGGTATTGGGTGCACAGGGGAAGGGTGGAGGTAAGGAGGGGAGTGTTCTCTATCTTCTGTAATTTGGGGGTTTGGCTTCTTATTTGGGGGCCGCACCTGTTGGTGCTCAGGTAACCATATTTGGCACTGGTAATGGAACCAGGGTAGGCTGTTTGCAAATCAAACACTTGAGCAGCTGTACCATTTCTCCAGGGCAATCCTATGCACCGTTGACATTTGAGATTAGATGGTTGTTGCGCAAGCCTGTCCTGCATTTGTGTGGACTGTTTAGCAACATCTGTGGTGTCTACTCACAAGATGCTACTAGCTCCTTATCCTCCCCCCACTCAGAACAGTCCCCCACCTTCCATTACAATCTAAAATGTTTCCAAATGCAACAATTGTTGGAGAAGAGGTGGTGCAAAATCACCACTAGAGATTTCGAAAGTTTTGAAAGTGTTGATTTTAGCCGATAGGCCCAAGTTAATAAGGGACCATTAGGCTGCACTCATGGGAAGCCAATTCAATAGTGACTGACTAAATCACATTGACTTCCTCAAAGTTTGGGTAAATCCCTATCATGGCAAGTTCCAATATCACATTTCTAAGAGTTGGGGAAATGAGAATTTCCTTGTTTTTGTTTTTGTTGTTTTCCGGGAAAGGGAGTGGTTTAGATCACAATCACTGCTTACTCAGAGGCTCCGTGTAAAGAGGTTGGTTATACCTGGTGGTGCTCAGGGGCCATGAAACTAAGGTTAGTACATGCAAGACAAGTGCCTCACCCCTGTGCTATCTCTTTGACCCTGGAAATGAAAATTTCCAAGGCAGAGTAAACTTTGTCTTCAATGGTCCTTGCTCCTCTTGAATAAGCCTTATGTGAGTATCCTGTTACCTCAATTCTATGTGTGGAACCTTTATTCATTATCAGACAATAAGCTAGGAGGAAGTCTCAGATTCTTTAGATGCCCAATTTAAATTAAACCTGTACATTAGCTGTTTAAAAGAGTGTTGTGAATTATTCTTTTCTTAAAGATATAACCATAAAATCTCCCACAGTTAGGGGAGGTGTGTTTCCAGTGGAGTACTTTAGGCAAACAAAGGCCTTACAAGATAAAAAAAACATCCATTTTCCTGCTCAGTTACTGGCTTCATGTTGTTAGTAACTCAGATGTCATGTTTATGCCATCATTGAAAGCATGCATGCAGTTTAAATATTTTAGCTTCCACTGTGTAACTGGGTCTACATTACTGACCTTCAAGAAGTTCCGCTCCTAAAACATGAAGAGAGGAACAATCAAGTACTTCATGCAGAGACTGGCTAGCAGAGTGGGTTTTCCCAGGCTTGTGGCACAGACCAACAGAAAATATCTGAACTGCTGGGAACATGACAGGTTGGGACAGAGAGGGATGAAGGGGAAGCTTTTGGGGGCAGGGAGCAAGCCAATCTTTTTTCCCTCCATTTGAAAGAGATATCCCACCTTTGTTTCAAAGGAAAATGAGATATCCATTGAGACTGGGGATACTGGGAATTTTCTTTCATTTCAGTTTCTTTTGTTGTGACTCCAGGGCAGTGGAGAGGAATCTGGAGAGACTAGGTTTCAAGCCAAGATGAGAAAGAAAAAGAATTCCTTCCAAGGATTGCTTCCATTGTCTCCTCAAGAATAAATATTTATAGAGAAAGTTCAAGTGAAATCTTTTACAATGGTCATGTCTGTGAGACTGAGCATTTGAGAGTATACATGTACAACTATGCTTAAATGAAGGGTGATCCAATTAGGAGTCTCAAGGAAAACCAAGAAACCTCAAGGTAATTTCCTATATAAAATCTAATTGTGGCCTCAAAGTGAAATAGGAACACTACTCTGAATTATCCCAGATCCATAGACTACCGCAAAAAAAAGAAAAAAAAAGTACAGCCAAATTGGATTCTATTTTAAGTAATTAAGTTATTTCCCTTCACAGGATCTATAATTTGCCTTCAACAAATGTGATTTGCTTCAGAAAGATAAGGCATTGCAATTTTTCCTCCAAAATGGATTTTCTGTGCCAGAAACAATTATGAAAAGTAGACCAAATATTACCTTAATTATATCCTGGTTGTTATTGCTAAGTGCATGTCTCCACTACTCTGTTTTTGCTCTCAAGTGAGATAGTGTGGTTCCTATATTTTTAAAAAAATATTTTTATTCAGAAATATTTTGGGTCACACCTGACCATGCTGAGAGCCTACCTCTGCCTCTGCACCCAGGAATCATTCTTGGGGTGGATCAGAGGATGTTACGTGGTGCTGCAAAGTGAACCCAGGTTGGGTGCATGAAAGGCATGAACCTTACCCATTGTACATCTTTCTGACCCAAGGAATTAATTTTGGGGGCCCATAAACAGCAGTGCTCAGGAGTTACTTCTGGCTGTGCTCAGAAAACACTCCTGGCAGGCTTGAGGGGATATATGGGATGCCAGGGATCAAACCCAGGTCAGCATGCAAGGCAAATGCCCTCCCCACTGTGCTATCGCTCCACACACCCCAGAAATTAATTTTTAAAAAAACACTGAAGCTAAAATTTACTCAAGAGTCCAGGGCTTGCACAATAGTAGTATAAATAGCTGATCATGTTACAGAAGGCTCCAAAATCTTGTGCAAAACAAGGGGTAATGGGGAGTTTGACGTTTTTTTCTGCAATCTAAACACACCAATTTAACTTTTATCTGCTTGGCTGAAGCTTTGAGAGGCTAGGTGTTGCAATAGATTAAGAATAAGTATTGTGATTTGCATTACGATATTGCAAGTGGGGTATTTTGAGCATGGTTAATTTTATGAAGAAAACATTCACTTTTGACTTTATTTTCAGTTAACAGTTCAGTTGATTTATGGCCAGGTGTTCTGAGGTAGCAGATAAATGGTTAAAAACAAGGGTTAGGGTTAATAAGTGGAATCAGCTACTGGATGTTCCCTTTAAAATACAAGTGAGGAAAAGTCTGAAAGTCAGTTGCTTATCTCACACCAGAGGGATGACCTTTATACAAAATGTTTACAGGATATAGTTGAGTAAACTCTAAAAATTGACACTGCATACTTTTCTCCTTTTAATCATGTAGCCTATGGAAAGATTCACTTTTGTCAAGAATGGGGCCAAGTGATAATAATTTGTACGGTGCTTGCCTCGCAAGCAGTAACCATATGGCTTGCCCCATACTCTGAGCCAGCTAGGAGTAATTCCTGAGAATAAAGCCAGGACTAACTCCTGATGGCCAAAAAAACAAACAAACAAAAAAAAAAAAAAAGAGAAAAATAGAGTAAGAACCATCTAAGCATTTTTAAGTTTCTGATTGAAAAGTGATTATGACTGCTGATTTGAAATCCTGTTACCTGGCTTAAAATGTTATTAGCTTTACTACTTATCCAATCCATTAGTTCTCCACCACACCCCACTTAGGCTTTGTGAGTCATCTACAAAATGAGTAATTAATAGAATCAGAACTTATCAGAGTTGTGATAAATGTTAAGTAAAACATTCTGACCAAAATATTTAGGGCAGTAACTGGCACAGCAAAAACTATTATTTTTAGTTTCTGCCAGTCAAATGAAATGTCAACAGAAATGAAAGCACGTCACTAAGAAAGTTTAACACAACATTTTTATTAACAACTTATTACAAAACTGTACATTGTAGGTCTTAAAGTCAACCCATTCAAGAAAAATGAAAAACCAGCATTCCTATACTTTTCAGGTTTTGGTTCTAAGTGCCATTTCTACAGCAAAATTTAAGTACAGGAAAAAGGAAACATTCCACTGGAATGGAAAGACTATGTACAAACAGTTGGGAATCATTTCTAACTTTATGTGATTCACTATACACAGTTCCCTTTTCTATAATCGACAACAAGATATACAACAACTAAAAACTTGGCCACAGGTCCTGCCTAGACACTTATCAACATGAAACAAACAAACCTCATTTATATAAATAAGCCAGTTACACTTCACAAAACTAAAAAAAATAGCATAGAAAATCCAACAATAAAAAACTGTACAGTCAGTCAGTCTCTTGTATTTGGAAAAAGGTATAACTTTAACCAAAAGTTCTGTATAGCAGAAAAGTCTTTCACACTGAGTGTTAGCTCGAGTGAAAACTCGAAGATTCAGATTCAGTTGAGACAGAAGAGTGTCCACCTCGCTTTCCTTTGGAGAGGATCTTGAGACTAGATCCCTGGCTCACTGAGGTCAGTGCGTGCTGGGCGGAGGTTTTAAATTTGGCTCCAAGGAAAGCATAGAGGATGGGATTCAGGCAACAGTGGAAAAAGGCCAGGGCCTCAGTGATGGAAATCCACTTGTGCACAGTGTCCTGGAAGTCACATGCTACATTGATGAATCCCAGGAGGACGAAGGAATCGATGCTGATTGCAATGTAGTAGGGCAGCCAGCAGGCAAAGAAAGCAAGGATGAGGATAACTGTGGTCTTGAGGGCCTTTCTCTTCTGGTAGCCTTTGGAGTGTAACAGCTTAGAAATGATGATACAATAGCAGGACAGGATGACGATCCCAGGTAGGATAAGGCCAACCATGATTTGTTGAAGGTGGAATATGGCCACCCATGAGTCCCTTGGGTAGGTGCCGTTTGGGTAGAAGCGATCACAGACATACTTGTTCTGGGACTCTATCTCTGCATCAAACTTTACCTTTTCCTCTCTGACAAAGATGAGGTCAGGAATGGTTAACAGAAGAGCAGGTATCCACACACCGACATAGACCACCTTTTCAGCCAGTAGCTTCCTTGGCTTATGACTATTGGTGGCACGGACAATGGCCAGGTACCGATCCAGGCTGATAAAAGCCAAGATGAGGACACTACTGTAGAGGTTAACTGTATAGATAACATGAATTGCTTTGCACAGGAAGTTTCCAAAATGCCAATCTGCCGCAGCATCGACTGCCCAGAAGGGGAGTGTAAGGATAAAGAGGAGATCTGCCACCGATAGATGCAATCTATATTTGTCAGTCATGCTTCTCAGTTTCTTCTGATAACCCATGACCAGGACAACCAAGCCATTGCCCACTATGCCAGTCAAGAAGATGATGGTGTAGACAGTAGGCAGAAAGAATCGGTTGAAATTGGCATTTTCGTCCGTGAAGCAGGGTTCCTTGTTGAAGTCAAAGTCACCAGATCCCAAGTCATCTCCGGTATAATTATCTGAAGGGTCAATCTGCAAAAGAGTCAAAGGAAATACATATTCATTTCCAAGTTCAGCAGGCATTATCCAAATAAAAAAAAAATACAAAAGTTTCTGAAAATTATGATACAGAGAGAGTTAAGGTAAGTTGGCCTAAAACAGCTTAGAACTGACACCCAAATACTGGGAAAAGGCACAAGAGAATTATTTATTATAGAACCTCTTCTAGCAACTTTCCTTTACACCCTTCTTTAGAACCCTAACTTTCCTGTACACCCTTCTTTAGTTGAACCAATCACAGAATTTTTTGTTCAGAACAAACGGTGCAGAGATTTTGAGGGATTCAAAGGCAAATCTTTGTTAACTCTTCTGCCCTGCCAATAAAGGGAGAGAAAACAAAAACAAAAACAAAAACCCGTGTGTGTGGGTGGGTGGGGGGAACCTACCAAAACAAAACCTAGAAGCTACTCTAAGGCAGCCACTGATGGTGAGTGTGTGGAAGGGTGAAAAGGGTAGAGTCACACTGGGGAGGGGATGTCTGAAAGATGCATTTTCCTTGGGGCGGCAGGGAGGGAGCGGTGCTGCAACACCTCCAGTGATGCTGAGCATTTTACTCTGGGCTTACTCAACTCCCGGTGATGGTCTTGGCGGGGCTGGGGGAGAAGAGACCACAAGGGATGCCAGGGGTTGGATACTTAAGGCTTCTGGCAAGGCAAGAAGGGCCAAACTCATTTTCTGTCCTGTTTTTCTGGCTCAAGACTCCTATTCTTAAAAGCACAAATCATTGTTCCCCAAGCGCTTATCTCAAAAAACAAACCTTTCAGTACTCCAAGCAGCCGGTAGAGGTAAAAAAGAAAAGAGGTATCAAAAGTGCATTGAAGTTTTTGATGTTTGGATTTAAGGGAGGGGGGTGATTCCTGAATTGGGCATCGTCCCATCTCAGCTATTAATTAATGCGGGAAGGGGAGAAGGAATGGGTCTTTTGGAAATTTAAGGAACACAGCGTTTTTTCCTGGGAGTCCCTAAAGTCACGGGGTCTGCACACCCTCGGGTGTCGCCCCTAGTTTCATTTCCTTAACTCTCTGGGGTGGCTGCCCCTGCCCCCTCCCTCGCCGTGCCTAGCCACAGACAGACCCAGCCACCAGCCTGCAGCTGGAAGCTTCCAGGCGAAGAGCGCGCGCAGGAGGCCGGGTGTGGGGTCTAAGACCCCGTCGCCCAGCCAGTGCATTGGGGTTCAGCGCACTCCGGGGCTCCCCTAAAACCAAGGCAGGGTCTAGCGGGTCCCCACCCTTGTGTCTGCATTTCGTGCGGCTGACTGGGGGAAACGTTCAGGAAACCACCGACGGTTAAAACTGGCGCAATTGGAGGACAAACGGTTCTCCTCGCCAGCACCTGCCGTCCCTCATCGCGGGAACCCGCAGCCAGGTGCCCATCGACCGCAAAATCCACACCCCATGCCGCAACATGCAACTCGGGGCGTTGTTGCGCTCGCTTACAGCTGTGACCTCGCCACCAACTTAAACTCAAACCCTGGAGCCACCGGGACGCTTGCAAAGTTCCTCCCACGATCACAAAGCTCTAACTCAGCTGCACCCCAACACCCAGATCCCTCTATCCAGCCGCTCAGGAGAGCGGTGGGTCCAGCGCACCTTTCCCGCCCTCGATTCCCTTTGCCCTTGCTAGTAGCCTAGCTCCAAGCGCTGCGCAAAGTTGAGCCAACGATGGGGAAGAAGAGTGATGGAGCCTCAAGAGCGCTTTGCCCCCAAGTTAACCAGGGGACGCTTTTTAATCAAGGGAACTCAGCCCGTGCGCATTGCTGCCTCTAATTAAAGATCATTGATGGGGCCGGAGCGGTGGCGCAAGCGGTAAGGGGTCTGCCTTGCGCGCGCGCGAGCCTAGGACGCACAGCGGTTCGATTCCCCTGGCATCCCATATGGTCCCCCCAAGCCAGGAGCGATTTCTAAGCGCACAGCTAGGAGTAACCCCTGAGCGTCACCGGGGGGTGGCCCCAAAACCAAAAACAACAAAGATCATTAAATTCTTCCTCCCCAGGAGTCTCTTCTCCTCCAAAATAAGGAACCCAGACTCTGAGACCCGACCCGGGACAGCGAGCGGTGCATGCCCTCTTTTGCACGGGTGCCAACAATGTTTTTTCATGTTTGCAAACGGCGTGCAAGCCAGGCGCTCGCCAAGGGGACTCTAAGTAGGGGGAAAATACACACAAACCACCTCAAACGGGTCTTTCCAACAGGATCTTCCAGAAGCAAGAAGATTTTAATCTATACTCTCTACAGCCAAGAGCAAAAAAACAAACAAAAAACAACTTTGTCGTGCTCCTTCTCGGGGCATGGGCATGCCCCCCAATTTTTTTCCTCAAGCCTGCAGAAAAGGGGGTGTGCGTTCAGAAATTCAGGTGTTTGTATTGTAGCCTTTAAGGAAAAACAAAAAAAGCCAAAGGAAAGGAACTTACGAAGATCACTTCCATGGTCTCCCCGCTCGCTCTCCAAGCCGCAAGGGCCACCGGAACGCTCAAGTCCTGAAGGTCGCTTTGGCACACTTGCTCCCAAAGCCTCGGACAAGAAGTTTCTGGCCCGTGCAGGACTTTATATGAAAACACGCGCGGCGGGCTGGGCATGCGCAGCTCGGGCAAGCGGGCTGGGCGGGGCTGGGAGGAGGAGGAGGAGAAAGGCGGGGTGTGGGGTGTGGGGTGTGGGGTGTGGGGTAAAGGGAGGCCCCGGAGGAACCAGGTAGCTAGCCCTCGGTAGCCCCCTTCGGGTAAGCCTGGGAAGCCGGTAGCTATTTCCAGGCCACTCTCTGAATCTCTAGCTGGTGACATTCTTCCAGGGACACCCCTTTGCCACTTGGGAGAAAGTGGGTTGTGCCTAGAAGAGGTTGCAAGCGCCGGCCCCCATGCATCGCTCTCCTAATGCAGTAGCAAGAGCATCAGACCATGCTACCATGGATGGATTTAGGAACCACACAGTTTTGGGGCATGAAATGCTCAGAGAGGGGAAAATCACTTGCTAGAATGAATAATAACCCAACTGGTAGGAAGGAGGCAATACTGGAAAGTGAGTCCAGCACCTGGTTTTTCCACCGGCTGCTTTTGCAGCAGATGCAAACGCTTTCAGAAACGATAAAAGATCCCTTTCACGGGGCCCGGGAGATAGCATGGAGGTAAGGCGTTTGCCTTTCATGCAGAAGGTCATCGGTTCGAATCCCGGTGCCCCATATGGTCCCCCGTGCCTGCCAGGAGCAATTTCTGAGCATGGAGCCAGGAGTAACCCCTGAGCATTGCCGGGTGTGACCCAAAAACCAAAAAAAAAAAAAAATTCCCTTTCTCCAAGAGTTCTTGCTCCCCAGAACTAGACACACATATAGCCAAGGGAGTAGCACCGTGGCCAGGGATCTGCCATCAGGAACAAACAAACCCCTCTTGAAGAAGGGAGACTGGGCTGACAAGCATCCTTCTTAGAGGCAGTTTGTGATGGATCAAGATGTGGAGTCCATTCTTCAACGGGATTGTAATGATAATAAAGAACAAGATAAGAAACTGAATTTTCAAGATCGTAAAGCCGTGCTTTATGGTCAAGGAAATTAGCAAGTAGAACGTCTTAAATTTTGGATCACGAGCTCATTGTAGAAACAACCCAATTCTCACAACATCCTGTGGGTGTGACCGTACCGTGCGCTGCTGCGGCGGGTACCGAGCGCGCAGTACCAAATCTAGGCTTTTGGGACCGAGCTAGGAAGCGGGGGAAGAGATCCCGGGGATGCAAGAGGGGGAGCAGGTCCTTGGGGAATGAAATGCCAATGTGAGTCCGGTATTCCAAGTCGGGCTTGCAACCAGATCCTCGGGTACCCCCTCCCTCCCCACTTAACCTTCTTTCACTATCCTCCTCCCCTCGGGGCGGAGGACCAACGGTTGCAAGCCTCAAAAAGAAAAGAGGGGGTGATGCTCCCGATTCGTGAGCCCCAAGGGCTGGGTTTTCAGTGGGCGCGCCTGGAAATATTTTCCCGCCGGCGCGCAACCTGGGTGGGGCGCGGGGAGGCGAGGGAGGGGAAGGGAGGGGCAACTGTGACCGCAGGCGCACGACCACAAGAGTGACAGTGGAGATGGAGATGCCTCTGAGCCTCTTTTGGCTAGAGGAGCGAGGGTTGCTTTGGGGGCACGGATCCCAGATGACTATTTCACCCCTGTTCGAATCCTGGCATCTCTTTTTTTGGGGGGGGGGGTCACACCCGGCAGTGCTCAGGGGTTACTCCTGACTCCATGCTCAGAAATTGCTCCTGGCAGGCACGGGGGACCATATGGGGCACCGGGATTCGAACCGATGACCTTTTGCATGAAAGGCAAATGCCTTACCTCCATGCTATCTCCTGGGCCCCACAAATTCATTTTTAAAAAATAATCATGATCCACTTTTCATCAAGTCTGGTCTTAGCAGAGTCAGAATGCTAGCTATGTCCTTTCTCATAACTCCAATGGCTAAACCTGAATAATGGAATCTCCAAATTCCTGTCCCAAAGGAAGATAGGATAAATCTGGAGTGAAAATGGTATGCACAATAAATATTTGTTGTTTACAGACAAAGAAAATTCCTTTCTTTATTTGAGACGCCTTTAAATCCTCTTAGCTTCTATCTGCTAAAAGGAAACAGAACAGAGAACAAGGAAATACTATTTAATAATGTAACTGTCAAATTAGTCCCAAACCACTTTTTTCAAAGATAAGACACAGAATTTGATAAGACCATTACCCCTGTGGTTGATGGTAATGTGCCAGGACATCCTCTTTGGGAAGCATTTTGTGTTCAGTAGGAAGCTTAGAACAGTTATTCTACTTCTGAAAAAATGTCCAAAGGAAGTAGGAGTTATGTCATAAAAATAATCATACCAATATTAATTATATGGTAAACTGTCTGAACAGCTTGAAGTGTCTGCTCTAAGTGGAACAGTTGAATTTTTTATTCCTACATATGTAAAGTTCCACGTGGCTATTGTAAATGCTTATGTAGAGTTTTTAATGACAATTTTAAGGAATATTTAGATACAAAAGCAGAATTCAAAACTATGCATTATGTAGTATTCAAAACTATACATTATGTAGTATTTCTCAAAGTATGCATTAGCACTCTCCTTGCATTGATTCAATTCTCTGTACTACAAAAATAAAAAATATTAACTAAACAACCAGACAATGAAAAACAAATGTAAAATATACTGTAGGAAATGATCGAAAGAAAGGAAAGTCAAAATGTTGAAGGTATTTTCAGTGTATTTTGATTTGATTTTTTTCTGTCTTGCATTTTTCTGGCCTTCAACTTAAAAAAAGACATGCAACATTTTCATATACATCCAAAACTTGATAGATGTTCAAAAAATGAAAATTCTAACTTTCTTCCCATACTCTTCCTAATGTTGATTAATTTTTTCCTTTTTCCAAGGAAATATGTCCCATATTTTCCCCTAGGCCAATAGTATCTAAAACTGTATATTTTTCCAATCCCTTTATGATTTTCTTCAAACAGAAAAAAAAAAACTTTTTTTTTTAACTTGGTGCTGATTATGCACAGTAAGCCACATGAAATCCCACCTCCCCACCTTTCCATTCCATGCCAGGAAAACTGAGGCACAGAGACCCTAGGGAGCTTAACTGAACTCTTCCTGGATATGTGTACCTGGTCTTTCTAGGGCTCCCAAGTCAGATCCCCTTTCAGTGTTTCCTTTCTCTGGCCTGATCACTGCCAATTGACTTCTGAAAGCCCCTGCCTCTGAAAGATTATTTGTTGTTTATTTCTATGCTGCTCTGAGTGGGTCCACGTGTGATAGTAAGTTTTTACATGTGTGTCTTTATTGCCCTGCTCCCAATATTTTGACTCTCTTAAAAGGAATGTTCAGTGACTCTCCATGCAGTTAGCCCAAGGCTGGAAAAATAACAAGCTCTGTAATTGTTCATGGAGCCTTTATTTAATGAATTAATGACTTTCCTGTGTGGCTCTGGCAACTAAGCTGGGAATCAGGGTTGTCAAGGCTTTGGCAGGGTCCCCAAGTTCTCAGGCTGGCGATTGCCCAGGGAGTAACTAGTGTTGGCCAGGTTTAGAGGAGATTCATTCAGTGACACCATGGCCAGCCTGCTGCCACCTCCTGTTGCTTGCTCTGCATCTGGTGGATTTGCTTGGGAGCATGTGTGTGCAGATGACAGAAACTATAGGATGTCCCCAAATAAGTCTGAAACTAGTGGGGGGAGGGGAGATGAGGGTAGTAAGAGGCAACACTTTAAATGCGTTTTGGATACTAGAAGCTCCTTACCTGACTTCAGCTGCCCTTCCCATCTCTTAAAATCAAACAAACAAAACCAAAACATCTACAAGGGCCACTTTTGTTTCTGAAAGAGAAAAACATTACAAACGTCCTGGATAACTGTAGGGCAATGCTAAAAGGGACAAAGTTAATGTTTTCCCAAGTGATTTTTCTTGAAAGGTGTTCATTTCCTAAGAGACTTGTGATTCTAGCAAAGGGTTGCAAATCTCAGAGACATTGCTATCAATTGTTGGATATTTTCAAGTTTAATGTGTGAGAAATGCGCCCCCCCACACCCCATCTCTCTGTACAACCCACACCCCCTTTTCTCAGCATTTTCTATTTTCTACCTCTACACTCAAGTAAAAACTTTGGAAAATAAATCTAAGCCTTCAAACTTGCAATGAGTTAGGAAAACTATTTATGATTGTCTGGCTTTGTTACTATGAACCCAAGTCATAGCTTAATTTTCTTAAAAAGTCAGACTTCACTGAAATGGAATTAGAAGTGATTTCTGTCAATTCTTAGCAGCCAAAAACAGTCAAGGAAATTTTCTACATAAACACACAAAGCTAGATTGGAAAACAAATACAGGCAATTTAGAGCCACCCCGGTAAGTCACTTGAACAAAGCAGCCACTTAATTAACAATGCAATGATCATTACTAGACCAGCTTCTCTGCCAGAAGGAGGCCTTGCTTTCTGTTTGCTGGGCTCCTGTGACAGGTGCAGTGTCACTGTGGATGGGAAGAACAACAAACAAATTCAGTGCTGTTGCCTCAGAAATAATGGTGTCAAACTGGCAAGCAGGGCATGACTTTAGGAAATAATTGAGAGAGCAAACCCTGTTCTCCATGGAAAAGGCTTGTCATTGTTTTCCTTAAACTAGTAATTTATTGATAGTGACCTCAGGCGGAAATAAACAAGACGAGCACCTAGTTTTTTGGACATTCTACTTTCTAAGAGAACTCAGCATCCCAGGGCAGAGCCAATGTGGTCCCAGAAATGTGATTGGATTACAAAAAAAGATGGACTTTGGGATCCTGTGGGGGTGGAGTTCACAGATCTTTCAAGGATGGGTTAGGGTAGTAGTAAAAATAGAAGTGATCTTAGTATTCTTTTTCTTTTCTAATTTCTTAAAATATTTTGAATGTTTCAGCAGTTTTTATATATAAATTATTTAAAGTCCAGATAACACATAGTTGATCATAATACATTCATCCTGTGAGTGAAATTATTAAAAAAGAAAAGAAAATAGAGGGAAAAAGTACAGCAACAAGAAAATGTGTGAAAGTTATTGAATCTCGTAATTCTTTTAAAGTGGTCTCTACATGATCATTTGCCAACGTTTCTGAATTGAAATTAATCACTTTTAATTTTTTGAGTTGGTATTCCCTTGAGTTTCCAACTATATCCACTTACTCTTTGAAATTGTAGAGTACGAACAAAACCTATCTGAAGCTCTAGTATAATCCTTCTGTTCTTTTCCTGTAGCCAGGCTTCCCAATTCTTTCCCCCAGTATTCTTGATTGTTACATGACAGTTGCTATTTAGATTGTCTCATGTGGGACTGCATCCTTCAGAAAAAGGGACATTCTTTCCCTCTTTTGTTTAAATGGGATGTGGTAGAGAGGCACAGTAGACCACATGATTGATTGTAGCTAAGTGGTTCAGAATACAGAACACTTGAGTCTGTTTGGATGCCAACGCTACACATCCACACATGTCTTCTAATTTCATATTGGAGATACTTTAGTATCTGAAAGAACATATATTTCTTCTTTGCTATATATTATTAAGAGCCAATTTACCTTTTTACATCCTGGGCAAACGTACCTTCAAGTCTCTTTTGGCTGCACTTAACAGTAACATTTCACTTTTTGGGCTGTTGGAGGATTAAATATGATAACACTATGACATCCTTAGTGCGGTATGGGTTACAAGTTATTAAATGCCCAATAAGCATTACTTATTATTAGGGTAGCCTCATATCCCAGTGTTGAAATGTGATTCCTGACAGTGGAGGGCTTTGATTAACCAAAGCAAATAGCTTTCTCCACCATTACCCAGACAAGTGAGGTAAAGGGAAATAGAGCTTTAAATAAAGTGAGAAATGTTCTTGCCTCTAACTGTGGGACAGACGAGAGAGACCTGTGCAAGGGGGAGGAAAGAAAGAACAGAAATCGAGGTTCTCAGTTGTGACTTGAAGGCATTTCCTATAGTCATAGAACCTTAGATTTAGGGTTGGAAAGCATCTATGAGTTTTGGGGCCACATCTGAGGGTCCTCAGGGATTCTTCTATTGCTCCCCTCTCTGGTGCTGAGGATCATGAAGTTTCATAGATTGAAAAAGGGTGTCTAGTACACAAAGCATTTGCTCCTGCTCATGGACTGATTTCTCTGGTCTGGCCCTGGAAGGGTCTTTGAACCTATTTGGTCTATATTCCAAGAAGTTCCTTTTGCAACTAAAGGGGTGTTCCCATCATTGAATCCACAGTGAGTCCTTCATGCTAGATTCACCTTTTCCCTAGGTGCCCCCACCACTATTTTCTATCCTCTGACCCTTAGATTTGAGCTGGATGAAGCTTTACAAGGAAAGCCAAAGAGAGCTGCAGCCAAAACTCATCTTGAGACAAAAGCAAAAACCTGCCTTTCCTGAGACACTTTTTTTTCCTTTCTACAGCCAGCGGGATGAGTCTAATGAGAGACTTCTTTGTTCCATTAGCAAGTTCAAGAGTGGAATCGAGCCAGGCTAGAATTTCTTTTCATAAAGGAAATTATCTCCAAACATGGAAGATTTGGGGATTAAGTGACTCAAAAGATTTAGTGCTAGACATTTTAAGGTCTCTGGAGGCTTTTAGATGTACTTGCCTCTTCAGGGAGGGAAAATGTGGGAAAGTAGGAGACTATTAAAGAGAGTGATTAACCCTATATTGGCTTGGTACTGTATGAAGGGAAATCAAGTTATTCAGTTACTTAGAAAACGGTCTGATGTCCCATGGCTCAATGTGGTTCCTCTTTTGGGGGGTGAGGGCAAACCCATGGTGCTCAGGATTTACTTCTGACTCTGCACTAAGGAATTATTTCTGGTGGGCTTGGGAGAGCGAATTATATGGGATGCCCAGAATGAACCCCCTTAAGCTGTGTGCAAGACTAAAAATGCCCTACAAGCTGTACTGTCTCTCCAGGTCCTAAATTCCTTTTAAATATTTCTTTGCCCTCTTGCACTCCTCCAACTCCGGAAGTGGGAATAGCTCTGGGTGGGAGAAGTTTATTTTTCAATGAAGAAAATAAAACTTTTCCACTTATGGGACTAGAGCAAGGTATGATGTGTTTCTAATTTTATCCCTAATCTGCTCGTATTTTGGAGGCTTGGAGGGCACATCTGGCAGTGTTCAGGGCTTACTCTTGGCTCTGAGCTCAGGGATCCTGTTGATGAGGTTTGAGGGTGATATGGAATCATATGGGATGCTGGGGATTAAAACCAGGTAGGCAGCACGTAAGGCAAGCACCCTATATGGTATGCTATCTCTTGGGTCTTTGTCTTCTACACTTTGTTTCTGTAGTTGGGACATCATCCCTGGAGCTGGGTTCTGTGGATCCTCCCAGCCCTGCTTGCTTTTGAGGGCTGATTTGAGGTAGCCCCAGGAGGCTAGTGGTCCTGAGTCCTCTGCATTGCCCCTTGATGACCTGGAAATCCTTTCACTTGCTGAGAGTTTACTGCTTGTCTTCAGGCAGAAAAGATTGACTTCTACTTGGATCAACTCTGAATGACTGAGATAAATCCTTCCCACCATAAATAAGCCAGAATTTACGAGGGATAGATAGCTGAGGGATAGCTTGACTTTTTAAATGCACAGAATGGTCTTCCTGTTTTCAATGCACAGACTGGCCTTCCCATTTTCTCTGCTGGTTTCTCCAACACAGATTAAAATTAGATGGTCTAGGCCTGACCCGAAGTTTTGTTTTCTATCAAGTAAATTTCACTTCAGGGAGGGTTTCTGAGTCTGTTAGTTTTTAGGATGCTTTTTGGGGGGAGGGGACTGTTATTGTTTTTTCTTCTGTTTTAATTCCCTATGCCTTTTATACCACCCATGGGGTATGCTAAGTGACAAAGTGGCAAAATGTCAAACAAATCTTTCTCCTTTCAACCAAGACCTTTTACCCAACACATCCCCCCCCACACCCCATATTAGATTCTCCCAGACCTATATCTCCTAATTATCTAGTATTTTTGAAATTTTGGATGTCCCTGTGGCTCCTGTGTTTTCCTTCCTCTGTCACAGGCCTTCTTGTGACCCCAGCTCAGTTACTGAAAGGGGGAAAGCTCACCCCACCATTACCATGAAGTTCTCTCCAGGATTGATTCCGAGTTTGGGGTCTGAGAGGCACCAGACAGGCTGAGAAAGAGAGGTCAGAAGGGATCTCTTGTTGGCCAAGGGGCTTATGTGGCTGCCCTTTTGTGCTCAACAGAAAAAACAATAACAACAACAACATTTTTTTTTTCTCCTTGTGGATGAGTTCAAGAAGAAATCACTATCTTCATCATTGAAAACTGTGTCTATTCCCCATTCAAGATGTCTTCTTGAGTTCACATCCTTTCCATGTTTAGCTTTTTGATTTGTAACAATAGCCAGTTGCTTGAAAATATTGGGAAAAACACAATTACATCTTTTTCTCAAATTTGGTGGAGGAGTCTTGGACTACATCCAGAAGAGTTCTGTGTCGAAGGGGCCTCCTGGTGGTGCTTGGGAGACCACATGTGGTGCGGGGATTATCCACATGCAAGGCAAACACTTTAAACCTTGTAATTAATATATATATATATATATACACACATACACACATATATCTCTATACTTCTTCAAATTGTATTCTTTATTTTCTCTTCAAAGACTTCTGCTTTACCCCTACTTTGAATCTAAGAGAACCATTTAGAATGCTCTGGCCTTCTTGCCCTCAATTTTCAGTCACAGGCCTTTGTGTCCCATGTACAGAATTTATTGCTTTTATAGGAAAAGACAAAATTATATAATTTGCTGCTTTGTGAATGGATCTAGAGAGTATCATGTTGAATGAAATAAGTCAGAATGACCTGTATAGGTACAGATTGGCTTTTCTGATATGTGGTATATATGTAAACATACTAAGAAAAAAATGGCTAAAGGTAACAATATCTGAGAATTGATGTATAGAACTATTCCTGCCATAATGGGGAAAAAAAGAGTAGGTTACAGGGTACTCTGATAGAGAATGTTGTGTTGGAATATTGTATATACAAACTGTTAATACTGTAAATACTATGCCTATCATCTAAAATTTATTAAAATTGCCTAAAAGTTGATGCCTTGAATGAATTCTATAGAATAATAATAATAATAATAATAATAATAATAAGGGGCCACAGTGGTAGCATAGTGGTAGGGCATTTGCCTTACATGCAGCTGACCCAAGACTGATACAGATTCGATTCCTATCATCCCATATGGTCCCCTGAGCCAAGGGTAATTTCTGAGCTAACATCTGAGTAACACCTGAGCTCCTGAGTATGTCCCCTCCAACCCCCCCCAAATTACTAAATACAAATACATAAAAAATAAAAATCTATCATTAAAAAAAGAATGATGATAAATTGGGGGCTTGAATAGAATATGAAATTGAAAAAAAAATAATGTAAAGTTAGAATTATTCTCCCACCTTCTACTGTCCCACTTTATTGTGTGAAACTAGAGATAATGATTTATACGAGAGAGGAATATACCACAAACTATAGCAAGATGAAAGATTAAGCAAGGACAGGGGGAAAAAGTTCTGGTAGGAGGAGTGATTTTCATATAGGAGACGCCTATTCAGAAAAGACAGTATTTTGACTTTGCCAAAATAAAGAAGGAAGGAGATCATGTTACTGAAATGGCAATCCTTAAACATGAGACTGCAGCAGGAACAGGGACCAACCTGAATGGAATATAGGCTGAATTTCTGTCTGTATTGTATCCTGAGGTTAGAGATAGATAGTTTATGGAAAAGCTAAGTGGTCTGGAATTTACCCCATAAATATCAATCATAAACAGAGTATTTTCTCTCTATATAATGTGTTTGGGGGTCATACCTGGCGGCGCTCAGGGGTTACTCCTGGCTCTGTGCTCAGAAGTTGCTCCTGGAAGGCTCACAGAACCATATGGGATGCTGAGATTCAAACCACCGTCTGTTCTGGATTGGCTGTGTGCAAGGCAAATGCCCTACTGCTGTGCTATCTCTCTGGCCCTCTCTATATAATTTTAATTTAAACCCCATGGTTATAAGGTTATAAGGTTGTTCATAGTACAGTTGTTTTTTTTCACAGATAAAGTTGTTCATGATTGAGTTACAGTCATACAATGTACAACAACCTTCACCAGTGAACATTTCCCACTACCAATGTCCCCAGTTTCCCTCTCACCCTCCCAGATGCTCTCTCCCCAAACAGAATACTTTCAGTTAGAGAAGACATGGTGAGAGTTATGCTTCAGAGTCCTTCATGTGGAAGCATAAAGCATATGATCATTCTAAGGAAAATGAAATATAAGTTGTGCTGAAGAAGAGTGAGCAGATAGAAGCTATTTAGAAGGATCAGGTGGGAAATGATAGGTCTGAACTGGCTGGTTGGTTAGTGGTGGGAATTGAAAGGAAGATGAGGGGCCGGGCAGTGGCGCTGGAGGGAAGGTGCCTGCGCTTGCCTAGGATGGACCGCGGTTCGATCCCCCGGTTCCCATATGGTCCCCCAAGCCAGGAGCGACTTCTGAGCGCATAGCCAGGAGTAACCCCTGAGCGTCACTGGGTGTGGCCCAAAAACCAAAAAGAAAGGAAGATGATGAGTCTCGGGGATTAACATGTAGTAGCTCCCTGATGTGGGATTGAGGAGAAGAAAATGTGAAGTGACTAGAATTCAGTTAGTGTATGAGAGTTTAGGGGAGGAGTGCGATTACCATAGGAGGAAATCTAAAGATCTTTATATATACAAAATTTTTTATAGTATCCAAGGTCATGGTTTAAGTGGTAGATCATATGCCTTTCGTGTATTAGACCTTGGAACCACATAGCCCTAAGCTGCCTGGAATGACCTGGGACCCTTTATCACCATCAGCAACTTTTTTTTTTTGGTTTTTGGGCCACACCCAGTGACGCTCAGGGGTTACTCCTGGCTATGCGCTCAGAAGTCGGTCCTGGCAGGCACGGGGGACCATATGGGAACCGGGGGATGGAACCGTGGTCCATCCTAGGCAAGGCAGCAGGCACCTTACCTCCTGCGCACCTCCCGGCTCCCACCATCAGCAACTTAAATACATACATATAATTATATTTTGCGGGTCTGTAAGCTAGCTCAAAGATTTGCTTTTACGTTTTATATGCAGAAGTTTAGATTCTATCTCTGGCACCACTGGGAGTGAGCCCTGAGCATCAACTCTCCCTCAACTCTCCCTGAACACTACTGAATGTGGCTTCTAAATTTTAAAAAAGTATATTTACAAACAAATATTTATATGTTATAACTATATTATATATAAACATAGGTATACTATATAAATTTATAAAGGTATAATTTTTCCATATTTGGGTGTCTTGTGGATATTTGTGTAATACAAAGCATTGGCGATAGCTTGATATTGTTGTCACTGGGTGACTTTTGTTGCTTGCGTCTTTAAAAGATAATCATCAGAGGATTAGACAGAGGTGACAAAATTGGTAGGCTCAAAAAAATAAAAAAAGAAAGAAAGAAAGAAAAGAAAACTCACTAGATTTCAAGATCCTTCCTTTGTACTTCTAAATCCTATCCCTGGAGAAGATCTGGAGATAGACACTTCTCTAGAGTAGGACTCTGTCAGATCAAAGTAAATTCTTATAAGGTTGAATTCCCAGGTAACATGCAAAGTGCTGTAGGAGAAAAGACAGAGAAAAACCTTTCTAAAATACTGAAAAAGTTGTTCATATCAACACCCATTATGTTTTGAGTTTTGAGTACCACCACCTGCTACGTTTACAGTCATGTATCAATTATTTTGAAAACAAGTGGCTGATGGCACCATCTTTCCTTTGCCCTGAAGCATGGAAATCAGTGGGAACAAGGCCCTAGAGTTCCAGTGAAAATGTGGTTTCAAATCTGAGATACCTGGAAAAGCTCTGTAGAAACAATTGAGGACAAGCTTTGCCTTAGAAAGAAGTGAGGGCCTTTCTACCACTTGTCCCTGGTAAGGATCCTTGTTGGAATTTTATATTAAAAATACTCTGAGATTAGACTAATTTCAGGGTGCTTAAATTGCACATATAATTTTTACCTGGCATTGCAAACAACCTGCTCTATAATTGCAACTTTATTTGTAGACAGTACCACAATAACTTTTCAGAAAAAGAGGATGCGCTTTGCTTCCATACCAACTGGCCCATGCCATACTAACTCTTTTGGTCCACCTTTAATGTGGGCTCAAGTCTGGGTCTATGCAAAAATCACAGGTTTGTATTTTTGTTTGTTTTGTTCTTGTTTTTCTTCAGTTCCATTTTCTCTTTCCCTTTTGGCCTCAGTTTATTGTTCTGGTTCTTTGGTACTCACATGTGACTCATTTCAATCAGAGAATCCTTTTTCCAAGTTGAAATTGTTGATTGATGTTTACAGTGCAGGAGCAAGCAAAGGCAGGTGGATGGGCCACTTGATATTGGCCCAGGTAGTGAGTGCAGGTGGGTGAATAGCCCACTGTATGTTGTGGACTCTGTCAAGGTGGCATATGCTGATTTCTAGTCGTTGTGCAAGTTCTCATCTTCAGGAAAATTATTATAAGGGGGCCAACTACTCTCCAGTCCCAAATTGGACTTCAGCTGGAATGAATAATGCACTGGCATTTCAAATGCATATGATGATGTTGTGATTAATAAAAGGCCAAATTTATTGGAAAGTGTCTTGAATTCATGCTCTTGTTTGGGGTTGTTTTCGTATGTGTATTTAAGAATGTTCTTCATCAATAAACACTAACGTCATGGTTAGCTTTCATATGGTAATTCAGGAAACTTTGTGGTTGTTAAAAGTGAACTTCTCACTTGGCAGAATAAGGGCAGTCTAGAAGAAACATAGTTTTGTCTGGAGTCCAAAATGAGAGAGAGACAGAGAGATAAAGACAGAGAGAGACAAAAAGAGAGGAAGATAGAGAAGGAGAGAGGGAGGGAGAGGGAGAGAGGAGAAAGAGAGATACAGAGAGACAGAGAGACAGAGAAAGAAAAGAGAGAAATGATCAATGAGAAATAGAATGGAAAGAATAGTTTTATTTTTTAAATTACTTTAGTTAAGCTTATAAATTTAAAAAATTTATAAGATTGCCAATAATATTTTTCAGTTACAAAGTTGATCGTGATTGTTTCATCATACAATGTACAACATCCATCCCTTCACCAGTGCACATTTCCCATCACTAATGTCCCCAGTTTCCCTCCCTTCCTTCTCTCTGACTGCCTTCAGGGAAGATATTTTTCTTCTCTCTCTCTTATTTACTTTTAGATCTTGTGATTTGCAATATTGTTACTGAAGGGGTATCATGCATATCACTTCATCTCCTTTAAGCATACAATTCCTGTCCAGAGTGATCATTTCCAACTATCATTGTCATAATGGTTCCTACTCTGTCCTGACTGCACTTGCCCACTATTTGTGGCAAACTTCCTACTATGGACTGGTTGTCCTGGTCCTCATCTCTGTTGTCTTTTGATATTATTACCATACTGTCTTTTCTTTTATATCTCACAAGTGAGTGTAAATTATTCTATCTGTATCTCTCTCCCTTATTTAGCTCAGCATAATACTCTCCGTATCCATTCATGGACAAGTAAATTTCATGACTTCCTAACAGCTGCATAGTATTTTATTGTAGATGTACTACAGTTTCTTTTGCCACTCATCTGTTTTTGGGGACTTGGGTTGTTTCCAGATTCTGGTTATTGTGAATAGTGCTGCAATGAAGATAGAAATGCAGAGGACTTTTCTATATTGTGTCTTTGGACTCTTAGGGTATAATCTGAATGATCTGACTGGATCATATGGGAGCTCGATTTTTAGTTTTTTTTTTTTTTTAGAAATATTCATATTGTTTTTATAAAGAGATGTAGCTATTGATATTCACATTGACAGTGAATGAGAGTCCCTTTCTTCCTGCATCTGCATCAGAATTGGTTGGTTGTTCTTGTTCTCTGTTATGTATGGCAGTCTATGTTGTATAAGATGATATCTCACTGTTGTTTTGATTTGCCTCTCCCTGATGACTAATAATGTGGAGCATTTTTCATGTTTCTTTTGGCCATCATTATTTATTTGAGGAAATGCCTATTAATTTCTCCTCACCATTTTTAGAGTTAGATTTTTTTTCTTTCTAAGCTCTACCAGTGCCTTATATATCTTAGATATTAACCCCTTATGAGATGGATCTTGGGTGAATTGTTTCTGCAATTTCTCGGGGAGTAACTGGTTGTTACTTAACTTACAGCAAGGAACTGCCAACCTAAAACCAACTACATAAATTACTGTCATTTGGATGGAATCTTCCAAGTTCTCTAAATTCACCTCCCATCATGGATGGGATCTTGAACAGGAATTCATTATGGAACCTCCCAGAAGGTAAATCCAGAATTTTGGTACATCTAGAGACTTAGTACTCAGTGGAATTGAGTACTCAAAATTGGCCTCTCAGATTTGGTAGTGCTTGGGCGGGGTCTTTGATTGTGATTTTTAAAAAATGCTCTGGGTGTCTCTGATGTCAGTTCAACTAGAGAAGGAAGACTGTTATGAAAGGACAAGCAGTGCTTTGTTGTTTGTGTGCTGCTCACTAATGCATGAACAGCATTATAGAAAGGTTCCTGTGCACTTTATATTTATGTCCCTCTTTTTTTTTACTTTTCACCCCACCCTGGTAGATAGATCTTTTCTTTCAAAAAAAAAAAAAAAAACAAAAAACCAACCCACAAATGAATTAGGGGCAGGGAAGTGAAACCAATGTTCTGGCTGGGCAGTGACAGTTGGAACCTTAATGTACAAAAGAAACCAAGGAACAATGGGTGTGACAAGCTCTTGAAGTAGGATGAACAGTTGTGACTTGAAGTCACAATTGAGGTTGGCAAACATAAAATAGGTACCAGTTCTATGGTGGAAAATTGATGCTGTTGAAATGTAGGACCATGGGGAAAATGTGTGTGTGTATCGGGGGGTGGCAGCTATTTAGGAAGCTTCTGACAACCTCTGTATCTCCTTCATGCAGTCATCTTTTGGCAAAGGAATGGAATCTGTGGACTGAAGAGCTTGGGCTCTGGAACCTAAGGACTTGAAAAATTTGCTGTTTTTTGTTGCATTTGGGGCCATACCTAGTGGTGCTCAGAGCTTACTTCTGGTGCTGATTTAGCGATGATCACTAGTGGCTCTAAGGTCATTTGTGGTTCCAAAGTTTGAACCTAGATTGGCTTTGTGCAAAGCAAGTACCCGACTCTCAGTACTAGCTTTCCAGCATGTTAGTTGATGTTTTAACTGTTTTGTTTCTTCGCCAGAATGAAGATAATACAAAACATTGCCTTCTTCTTGAGCTGAGTTTAGCCTTCCTTTCTCCCTTCCTCCCTTCTGTTCTCCCTTCTTCCCTTCCTCCCTTCCTTTCTCCCTTCCTTTCTCCCTTCCTCCCTTCCTTCCTTCCTTCCTTCCTTCCTTCCTTCCTTCCTTCCTTCCTTCCTTCCTTCCTTCATTCCCCTGGTGGAACTCCTGCTCAGGAATTGCTCCTAATGAAGCTCAGGGGTCCATTCAGTGTCTAGGATTAAACCCTGATGTCACATTGAAAGCATGCACACTGTTCTTTGAGCTATCTTCCCAGCTTTGAGCCACCATTTTATTGGCTATTTTAGTTTGCTGTTTTCTGGGTCACTATCTATCTGACAAATATCCCACTTGGCCCCTAAGCAGTGACTTCTTTTTAGCAGTGACTTTTGGTCAAATTGATCCTAAAAATCACTGGGACTTGGTCTACTTCTAACTGGGTTCTGAGAGGGGGGGCTGGACCCCCCTCTCCCATGTGGAGCTGAGTCTAAGTGTCTTCAGCTCAGTGGGGTTTGGCTGTCTTGTGAACAATGACATCTCCACCCTCAGATTTTCTAGACTCTTCTAACCTTTAACCTCTGACCTCTAGGTGACTTTTTTGTGGTGAAGGTGAGGGAGAAGAACTATCATCAATCTATACAAGACTCTCTTTAGGTTATTCCTTGTGGTGTTTTGGCCTTACTCTCACCTCTGTACGTGGAGGTGTTTTCATGCAGTCGATCTTGGTGCCAAATATGCTCTATTTGATGCATGCAAAAAGAGCTTTAACAATTTATTTGTCCTCACTTCCCCTGGTTCTTATTTAGAGGTGAAACATACATTTTATTCAGCATGGCACTCTACTCCAACCAAGAGCACACTGCCCAGCAGTTGGATGCCAGTAGGAAAACACTTCCCTCTCCTATAACCTCTCATTTTCCTGGCATTTCCTTCAAGGTAACATCTGCTGGAATGGTATGAGTTGACATAAAATGTCTACAGTGTTTGATGCAGTCTCTGGCTGCCTACAAGTCACCTTCCTTGGATGTAGGGGGGGATGTTGATATGGATAAATCCCATTGTCCTTTTAGATTCTTTGTTCTTCTTGAACTTCCTCACTCCCCTTTCCCAGACAAATCGTTTTGCTTCTTGATTTTGATAAGGCTGTGTCTGAGCTGTAAGATAGCAGAAACTGAGCCCTCTCTTGCTGTTGATAATTATAGTCTTTCTCAGAACTCCTTTAAGTGCCTACCAGGTGCCCTCAAGTGAAAGATGATACTCATTTGCTTGGTAAAGGCATCTAGATAAGAAGAATAAGAAGGAACAGTTCCTTAAAGAAAAATGGTTTTCTGGGTCACTGAGTCACCACATTAAATGTTCACCCCAGCTCACAGGCAGAACTGGCTCAGTGTCCTGTTAGAATTATTTTTATCATAATGTTCTAAAGAAATCTGAGATTGAGAAGGCAAAATTATTCTTCTTATCCCCCTATAGCGTACTGTTTTGCATTTTCCCAAGGTAAAACTCAGCCTGTGTTTTCAGGCGTCAAAGGAACCAAAGAGAAACCTGAAGATTGTGTTTCAAGAGAAGGAGACTGCTTTGCAAAATCAGAATCTAAGACTGAGCTGAGGGGTTTATTGCATGCCTGAGAAAGTTCTTGCATTTTTGAGTTTTCTCTAATTCTCTCTTTTTGAAAGGTAACCTATCATTCTGCTTCTTGGCATCATCTTAGCATTATGGACTCTCTAGGGAATCTGTCCTCTTGCATATTATCCAGTAGCACCATTAGGATCTTCTTGCTGAAAGTGGGTGACTGATCTATCAATGTTACTTCTTTGATTTCTGGTCTCACAGAGAGAATGATGACTTTCAAATGGGGGAGAGGTTTGTATTCATTTTGGATCACCCTCATTGATACAAATCCTTTTCACCTCAGAGTGTCTTTCAGATCCAACTTGATAGCTTAAAGGTTTCCAGATATATCTTCAGCACTTTTCTTCTCCAAAAGTTCATCAAGTACAGACTATATTCCAGGCACATATGCCAAGATTCAGTGCACAAAGTCAGCAAGGAGGCCTGTCTTCTTAGAGTTCTGGGGCCCCAGACATATTTACAGCCTCTTACTGTCCAATGTGAACCAAATCCAGAAAAACATCTTAAGAGGTGACCTCAAAAACTAAAATAAGACAAGTAAATTAATGAGGTGAATGGGTATAAAGTTTTGAAACACCTTGCTTTTCATTGAATTAAATTAATCATCTCTTTGCACCTTGCTTTGCAAGGTAGTATTGTTTCTCTGCTTTATGAAAACCTGTTATTACCTCCAATATAGTGTAACTTCTTAGGCTCCATAGATAGGTAGATAGGCCGGAGTTCATCCCAGTGTTATATTTAAGGCACAGTGACAGCCCCCCAAAATTTTTTGGGAGCCTGCCCATCCTCAAAAGTAATACTGTAATTTATTGAGTCCGGGGCTTTTCAGCTTATGCTTTGCAGGACATAACACTGTGCTGAATACTTTGCAATAAGGGAAAATAGCAAATATTCTGTCTGCTCTGTATTTAGCACTTTGTGTACAAGAAATCATTTAAATTATTCTATTACTGAAGAAAAGATGAACTCATGCAATTCACTGCTAAGTGGATGGAGCTAGAAGAATGGAAGTGCTAAGTGAAATCAGCAAGAGAGGTACAAATGCAGAATGATCCCTACCATGTGCAATATATGAAAAAATATAGTAAGAGAATAGCAAATGGCTAATGGTAGCAGACCCTGAGAGTCAACCAGTACTACTAAACTTGCTAAATGAGGGGGTAAAAGGATTAGAGGAGATAGGGGATAGAAGGACACTGACCCTCTCCGATGGTGGTAAGTGTGCTGTTGGAACAGTGAATTCCTGAAACTTTATTATTAACAGCATAGAAAAGCCTGGTGCTTAAATAAAGTGGAAAAAAGAAATCACTTTGCTATTGACAGTAATTGGAGGTGGAATGGCTAGGCGATACCCCCAGCCTGAAGTCAGGATGCTGAGTAATTGTACAACTTTGGGTGAATCTCTGAACTTCTCTCGGCTTCCATTTCTTCCTCTGCAGATGAAAGGATTTCATACCACTATCTTCATGCATTGGGACCCACCTTTTCCTGTGGCTTCAACGAACCATCTGATGGTAATTGAAAAGGTGGGAAAACAACTCTGGGAGGCATTTCAGGGGTCAAGTGAGGAAACCAAAGTGGAAATGAAACTGCAGCTCCTAGTGCTCAAGTGCTGGGCCAGTTGGAGAGCAAAGGAGGATGTCCCTGAGAAATGACCTCAAGATCAAGTCAGAACCTCCATTCTTGTACCCTGTGAGAGTTGTGTGGTACAGCCAGGGAGGACTGGGGGCTCTCTGACTTAACTTTGAGGGGCTAAAGGAGCTTTCACTTCAAGGCATCAACACCTGCGGTCTTGTAACCTAGGCTACAGAAATAGCAAGTGGGTGCGCAGAAGGCAAGTCGATGAGATAGATCGAGCTAGGTACAAACGCTCAGTTCACAGTAAAGCTTGGTGCTAAAAACACGAGTTCAGGACATTATGTACTAAATCAGGGTGCCCCCTCTTCTTGAACTTTTCAAAACAGGAAGAAAGTTTGGTTCACCAGATACCAATAACGTACATCCTTGTAGACTAGAGATATCTTTTTGGAAGCCATCCAAAAAAAAAAAATCTACCTTCACTAAGGGGATATGAAATACTCCTCCCTTCCCTTTTTTTTTTAATCTATTTTTTTCTTTTTCATTTTTTTTTTCAAACTCTGTGTTTCTGGTAGCAATTTGGCAGGTTGGCACAATGCCATCTTAAACCACAATGGGGTGTTAGGTGATCATGTTCTCATTAAAATGCTATTCTGTGGTTTGATTTTCAAGGGTTTCTTTGCAGCTTAGAAACGTACTATATTTTAAAGTTGTTTGAAAAAAATTCAAAACAAAACAAAAAGGCGGGAAGGTGTGGGCTGCTTAAAAGACATTTCTGCTTGTACTTTCAAAAAAAAAGAAATAGCCAATTGCATTCCAGGCAAACTGAGCTTGAGTGCTGTACTCAGAGCCTTCTCAAAGGCTGACAGGACTTAATTAAGCCTGGGGACAAATGCCTTGATTACCTCCTGAGGCTAGTCAGATTAAAAGTATTCAGCTTCTTGGTCATCAAATTGAGTACTTCGATGGAAAAAACCTACCAAATGGGGAGAGAGATGGCATGGAGGTAGGGTGTTTGCCTGGCATGCAGAAGGATGGTGGTTCAAAATCTGGCATCCCATATGGTCCCCGAGCCTGCCAGGAGCAATTTCTGAGTGTAGAGCCAGGAGAACCCCTGAACCCAGTGTGACCTAACAAATGCAAGACATAGAATTATTTCCATAGGGAGAAAGATAGAACTCACTTCCCACAGAAAATCGCCACCTTTAGGGTAACACCTGAATCACCTGCCACTCAGTTTAGTGGGATAAATTAATCTTATTTCTTTTTAGGTACTCCTTGTGGAATACCAACTTTGATCCTTTTGAATCAGATCAATGAAGACAAGAAATTAAAAAAAAAGGCAAGTATTTCATTTTATTTTAAAATAAGAGGCAAGGAAGCCTCCAATTCCCATTTCCATGAAAGGGCAGCTTATTTTAGTCTTTAGGTTTAGAGCTCAAGGATTGGATTGGTTTCATTATCATGAGCAGCATAACTGCTTAATAGAGTGATGAAGGTCAGTTTTCTGTACTTCCCTACAGATGCCAGAAGGTATTAGAGATACTCTAAGGTCTTCTCCCTTTAGTATTGTTCCCCTTCTTACACCATCTTCTCATCTGACCTTCTCAAATGACCAGAGTAATTTGACTCTGGAATGGTGTTAGGTCCTTGAAGATGTGAATATGAAGGTGTGAGTAATGCTATAGTTCTCTTCTGTGTATGTTCGGAGATTTCCAGAAGTAGGATCTTAGTTTCCTTCTTAGTTCTTCAATTCTTCAGTTTTTCTGTGGCTTTACAGAAGTTGGGTTACCTTTGTCTTATCATTGCGTGAGAGAGAGGCATCCAGGGATACTGTGCCGGTGGAATGGAGGTGACCTCAGATAAATAGAATCTTCTGTGAGTCAGCCCCACAGTGATTTGAGCTGTTCACATGCTCCAGAAATTAATGAAAAAGAAACCCATCTTTGGGTGTTTTCTTCCACCAATTTTCTTCTTTTCTACCCCATCTACATTGATTCGCCACACTGTTTCTCTCTCCCCATTTCTTTAGCCTTATATTTGTGTGACCATTGATAGAAAAGTTTGCGTAATTACACTTGACATCTGCTTTGAGTGAGTTCCCAAATTTCCTTTAACAGAAATGCAATATAGAAATGCCTTGTTTTTCCTTTGTCAATTATTACTAAACTGAACTGAGACATTTAAGCAGGGGTCACTGAAAAACACCTAGAAATCAGTGTGTACAGAGGTGCTGATAGCAAGCAGATCTTGTCACCTTCTTTGGACTGTGCTGGTCACCCTCAGAATGAATTTAGAGGTTCTACACCACTGATTGTAGGGGGTGGGGAATGAAATCAATATGGAGAGTTTAAATTTAATTTACAACATTCTCACTGTTGAGCATTTCGAAGACAAATCAAATTAGCTTGACATTCTCTGGAAGTGGTTTATATACCCTAAAAGATGAGTCTGGAGTAAATTGGACTGATTTAATATCAGTTTCTTAAAACATTGACATTAAAGCAGGTAACAAATCAGTGTGGTTTTCTCCTTGGGGGGTTTCACTTTGACTTTCAGCACTGAGTCTGAGGGTTTGATGAACCCAGAAATACAAAGTGAAACTTGGGAGAGCATGAACACATATCAAACCAAACAGACTTCTAGGAATGGAAGTTGAGTTCCAGTGGAGGTTCTTATCAGTACATGCAATTTGTTAGAACTCACATAAAAATATCTAAAAGATCAAGAACTATGTATATATATAGATAAAATATTGTCTATAAAGAACTTATATTTAGAACTAAGATGTCATACAGCAAAGCATTTTTTTTAAAAAATTTGTCTTTCATTAGTTTACAATATTATGAAAATTTGGGGATTAATTTCATATGTTTAACCAATCTGTATATGAATCAGATTCACTATGCTCACCCCCCAAGTTTTTTTTTTTTTTTTTTTTTTTTGGTTTTTGGGTCACACCCGGCAGTGCTCAGGGGTTACTCCTGGCTCCATGCTCAGAAATTGCTCCTGGCAGGCACGGGGGACCATATGGGGCACCGGGATTCAAACCGATGACCTTTTACATGAAAGGCAAATGCCTTACCTCCATGCTATCTCCCGGGCCCCACCCCCCAAGTTTTAATGCTGTTTTATCACACAAACTCCCCTCACTAATTCCTACTGCCCTCTCTCCTTCTCATCTACCATAGTTCTAAAGGTGTGCAAAAGTAGATTATTGTTTGTTTGGTTTTAAGTTTTTGGGCACATCCAGTGGTGCTCAGGGATTACTCCTTGCTCTGTACTCAGAAATCGCTCCTGGCAGGCTGTGGGGGAGTGTATATGGGATGCCGGAAATAAAACCAGGGTCTGTCTCAGGTCCAGAGCTTGCAAGGCAAAAACCCTACCACTGTGCTATCACTGGGCCATACCTAGTTTTGATGTTCTTTATTTGTTTTGTGTTTTTTTTATGTTCTTTATTTCTTCTATCTTCATTTTATTTGGTTTAGTCATTTCTTTTCATATCTGGTGTGGTATATACTTCCTTGCTTATTTTATTTAGCAATATATTCAAGAGTCACATATTTTGTCCCCAAATGTATGTCTTCATCTTTTTTTTCAAACGACAGAACAGTTTTTCACTTAATATATATATACCACTGCTACTTTGTCAAGACAGCTGCCACTGGGCATTAAAGTTGACTCTAAAATTTGATTAATATAATTAATCTCTACAAACAAGAAGTTGCATATATCTTTTTGCATTAGTTTTTCCATATCCTTTGAATACATGCCAAGGAGTGATTTTGCTGGATTATATGGTATGAGTATTTCCAATCCTTCCTTCCTTCTTCCCTTCCTCCCTTCCTTTCTCCCTTCCTCCCTTCTTTTCTCCCTTCCTTCCTTCCTTCCTTCCTTCCTTCCTTCCTTCCTTCCTTCCTTCCTTCCTTCCTTCCTTCCTTTCTCCCTTCTGATGGTGCTCAGTACCTCATGCTCAGTTCTATGATCCATATGTAATGCTGAAATTTAAAATAGGGCTGGCTGTATACAAGACAAATGCCAAATTCCTGTATTATCTCTTGGCTTCTCCATATCATTTTATTTAGAGACTGCACTGATTTATATTCTTACCAATAGTGCACCAGAGTTTTCTCTTTATCCATGACCAATACTTATTACCAAGCTTTGTGATATAGGCATTTCTATATGAGTTGCTATCTCATTGTGGCTTTGATTTGCATTTACCTCCAATAACTGTTGCTGAGCATGTCTTGACATGTCTGTGGGCCATCTGTACATCTTTGGAGAAGTGTCTATTCGGCATTAGGCATTTCATAACTCTTCTGAAGTGGCTCATATGGGTATTTTATTTAAATCAGAAGTATTACCTTTTGAAAATGGATTCCAAGGCCCTTTTGTTTCATCATCTGAAAGATAGAGGAAGGGTGAATAGCTAAAGGCCAAACTGTGTATAATGTCCTTACCAACTCTGGGAAAGGTGCCTCTGCCTCTTCCTTTGGTTATGACAGAATTGAAAAACTGCAGAAAAGATCAAAGAATAAAGAAGGCGAGCCCTGGGTCACAGAAAATGTGGGTTTTCTTTTGCCACTTTTGACTCAAGTACACAAATAATACAAATTAATGAAAACACAGCATTATTACTCTCCAGGATCCATTCAACACCTTGAAGGCTGTAGTCCCTTAGATTCCTGAAAGTGTTTATGTAGACAGTGGAATATGTACAGAAGACTCTTTTGTTTTCATAACAGGTTCATGGCAGTAAATGTTCAAGGTGAATGTCTGGGTGTTTGTCCATGCAAGCAGTGCATTCCTTAGGTTTAAAATCCCTTGAGTTAGGGCACCTAAGTGAAAAAGGGGGTCTCTTGGCCTCCTTTTACCAAAATTGCCTGCTTACAGTTGTAAAAGCTTAGCTGAAAAGGGATCAAAGTCAGTGATCAAATGTCAAGGTGCTATTGTATGTGGGGGTGCATGAGAGTTTACATATACTCAGAATTTCAGACCTGATTGACAGAGGAGTGTGTTTGAATCAGATCCTTGTTCTGCTTTATAGTTACAAAGAAGTTTTTCCCTTTGAAATTCAAGAAGTTCCCCTTTAGACCCATGGAGGGAATTAGGTAGCAAATAACCATGAATGTTTTTGAAAAATCCACTAAAACTTTAATTGATGTAGTGTTTATGGAACATTTAGGAATTTCAGGATGGCTTTCTTAACCTATCTGCCAAATGCAACCATCTGTAGAGCAACATTAGTATGATAGGTGTAAATCCCCTAATCTAATCTTGTTTATTATTTAAAGTTACATAGATTTCTTTTCTTTGAAATCTACTTAGATGATATAAAGAGAAAATTGGCTCAATAATTAAAAGCTTACATTATTCTCTCTCTGTCTCTCTCTGTCTCTGTCTCTCTCTGTCTCTCTGTCTCTCTGTCTCTCTGTCTCTCTCTCTCTCTCTTCCTCTCTCTCTCTTCCTCTCCTCCACCCCCAATATCCTTTCCTTATAATAATTTGGACTACAATCCCTGCCTACCCATTAGTGACTCTACGAAACAAAGATAGAGTGTTTGGATTTCAGAAATGGTTGTGCAAATATTCAAACTGAAGCCCTTTTAATGGCAGAAGCTGAAGGAGTTGACAATCAGGAAAGGCCAGGTGGACTTGGGCTGTGATGAGTGGTTTCTTGGCAGGGAGCCCACTCTCATGATGAAAGCTGGGAAAATTTGCTTGGAGAAAGTAATCCAATGATATGAGAGGATTAGGCAAGCTTACATTTAGCAAACCATAAACCATGAATCTGAATTGTGCACCTCTTCCCCAGCTGCTTTGCTTGTAAATTATAGCAACTAAAATAAAATAAGAGGAGAAATTAACTAGAGAGGGTTGAAGGAAGGAAGCACAGGGCACTTCAATTTGATATGTGTGCACACTATTGAGCTTTAAGCAATAATTCCTAGTTACTGCTAAGAAAAGACTCATCTCAGAGAAGAGACTAGCTTACCCACATCACCCCAAAGACTGGTGGAAACTTTTAGCACCTTGAACCTACACAGATTATAAATTCACCTTCTGCCCTTTGTTCTTACTGGTTCAGACATTAATTATTTCACTCTGAATACTTAGCTATTAGTGACACTAATTAAAAATGGTCTGGTTCTCAAATGTATTATGAAACTGTTTGTAAAATGCTGTGAAGGCAAATTGTTCTAAGAGCTATTAATTCTGGTAAAAGGTCATGTCAGTTTCAGTTATGTTTCATAAATGCAAACCCAACCTGGTCAATATTCTCCAGGGATGGTCTAAATTGCACAGCTTGCTTTTTAGAAAATATGTGTAGGGAAACATGAAAAAGCCTAAAAATGCCTAAGGATGATCAAATAATAAATGGAATTCTACTGGACAGGCAGAAGGCAAAACAACAAAGGTATCAGGGGGCATCAGGTATATATACTGTATCATACCAGGGGGTAATTAAGGATGGCTTAGTAAGGTATTTAAGGGGAGGTTATTAAAAGAATAAATCAGTTTACAGCATAAAATAGATAAAACAGCTTATGTTTGTTTCCAATCCTTCTTCCTTTGGCTGGTTGACCCATTGTCATCATCACCTTGAAGAATTCAGGAAGAACGTTCTCAGTCACTAATATGTCACATTAAGACATCTTTCTAGGGGCTGGAGAGATAGCATGGAGGTAGGGCATTTGCCTTTCATGCAGAAGATCGATGGTTCAAATCCCGGCATCCCATATGGTCCCCTGAGCCTGCCAGGGATGATTTCTGAGCGTGGGTCCAGGAGTAACCCCTGAGCCCTTCCGGGTGTGACCCAAAAACCAAAAATAAAATAAAATAAAATAAAAGATATCTTTCTAGATAATGCTATTTTATTATGATGATTTCATTATATGATTTCATAAATCAGAGGTTTATGATTACCTCTATATATGTCTATATCTATGTTTTATTCATATTTTTAAAAATATAAAATAAACTTATTAATAAACTTGGCTTTATTGTATGATAGATGTATGGATGCACAGATAATGGAAAACAGATGTTAGATGGGTAAGTGAAACTTCATTGATTCTCTATTGAAGAAATATTTTCTAAGTATATTTCTGACATTGTTCTACGTGACAAGAGCAAAGTTCCTTTACTATGTGCACTATATATCAGTCAGAGACAAAACACAAATAAGAAAACAGATGCAATGAAGGCTACACAACAGGAAAGAAATGAAAATAAAAATGATTAGGTACATTTATAAGCCCTACTGAGGACTATAGATAATTTACTATTGTGTTTAACAGCAGGATATATAACTTTTATTTTGTTTGTTTTGGGGCCTCAACTAGCAATGCTTCAAGGTTTACTCCTAACTCTGCACTCAGGAATTTCTCTTAATGGTACACAGGGGATCATATGGGGTCCAGGGAAAAAATCTGGGTCAGCAGTGTGCAAAGCAAACACCTTACTAACTGTATTATTACTCTAATCCCTGAATATGTAACTTCCTTTGTTTGTTTTGGGTGACGCTTAGGGCTATGCACTCACAAATCACTTCTGGCTTGGGGGACCATATGGGACGCTGGGATAGAACTTAGGTTCAACTTGGGTTAGAGCATGCAAGGCAAATGCCCTACAGCTTGTGCAACTGCTCTGGCTCCTGAATCTGTAACTATTAAGTTAAAAAGATATATATATATATATATATATATATATATATATATATATATATATATATTTGGGATCAGGAGATGATTCATTGGGAGAATGTTGGCCTAGTAGATATGAGACTATAAAGCTGGATTCCCATCACCATTGTATATGATGAATACACTGCTGTTTGTGATTCCTAGTGCCATAAAAAAAAAACCAAAAATATAAAAACCCTAGTGAGTATCACCACCAAGTATATGTAAATCTTAGTCATCAAAACAACAACAATAACAACATGAAATGAAAATGTTAAAAAGGAAAATGCTTATGATGTGGGATAATTTCAAACGAAGTGAAAAAAATAAAGCCCAACTACTCTCATTGCAGGGGTGTGCTTGTGTGCATGTGTGAGACCTCTATCAATTTAGGTAAATGATAAAACAAATTGATTACAAAATGTATTCGCCAAAATGTAAAATAAATACGTTGCTCAAATTAAATAATAATTGCCCCCATTACAATGAGTTGGATTATACTGTTGGTGATCTCTTGTTAGAATATCAGCATATGTATATCAACTACTTGAGTCATTCGTCAGACAAGTTAGTTAATCTTTATATGTTTTTTAAATTAGAAAATCACATCTCTTAATTGTGAAAGTTTGGGGAGAAAGTCAGATATGTTTGCTTCTGAATAATTTAGTCATGCACAGATCCAGAAGTGATCACAAAGGGTTTCTCTGAGGATAGTGTCTAATGTTTGTCAGAGGTTTAGTAGATGAGCTTATCACACTCAAATATGGAGTAGCTGGTGCTGCAAACCAGGAGATAACAACCAGCAGATTCCTAATCTATTCTTGGGTTCCATATGGCTCTAAAAGTATTTATTTATGTCTATTGCCACATTCAGATGTGTTTTTAAACATATGAATAACTCATCATGAGTTTTATTTCCCAACAATTGAGGAAAATTGTTCAATGCTGGCAATGAATAATTTTTAAAGAATTTATGAGCTACTTAATCCATGGTTTAAAATTTTTTTAAAGAATTTTCAAAAAAATTCTGTTACCAGATCCTAGAAGTGACTGTATTGGTACAGATTGTGCACAATCCTGAATCTAGCAGTGAGTATGCCCTCATTGTAAGTCATGTGAAATCATAGAAATGATCACGAAGATGCAATCTCAGCTTTCATTTCCACATATGCTTCCTTGTGACCAGCTAACATATGTCATTATTGTTATTGATTGCAATCTCCTTGTGTTCCCAATTTTCACCATTTCCTTTGCGGTGAGTGTTGTGATGTCTATCCCCAGATTTCTCTCAGAATGAAGAACTTGTTCCTTGTTGTCCCCCCCTCACACACACACACAAACCCTCCCCCACCTTACACGCAAGTGAATCTCATAAAATCTCTCCCAGCCATCATGCTGATTGGGATGCCTCTGCTAAAGAAATGAGTCAATGTCAATGTCTCTTAACTGAGGTTTGCATGATCAGTATTGGGTAGAGACGCTTCACTGCTTCACTTGGAGTCTCAATTCCAGTTGATTTAGGATCAAATCACAGTTCAAATTCTCCTGCGCAATCCTACTCTTTATTTTTCAAGTGTTGATTTCAAGAGAAACTCTAAAATACATCCTGTGTGTTAACATGTCTCCAATTTGTTTTATGGGAACTCCAGCTTGGGAAAGCTGAGGTTAGAATCATTGATCAGAGTCACACCAAGGCACTTGCTTATTATTTCATGGTTTCATTTGGGACTTAGTAAAGTTCAGGCATGACTAGATTTGGTATATATGTTTATGTTGAAAATCATGGTGATTTCACTATTGCTGCTCCTAGGAGTAATGGAAAAAATAAGGAAAGAATATGCAAAAAATTTTTGCTCATGGGCAGACCTTTGAGTGATACACCTTTGTGGGAAAGAGAAGGGGCATAGAGGCTATAATAGAACCTCTATATTATATAGACATATAGTACAGCAGGTAATATGCTTGTCTTGCAAACAGCCAACCTGGGTTCGATTCCCAGCATCCCATATGGTGCCCCAAGCACAGCCAGTAATGATTCCTGAGTGCAGTACCAGGAGTAAGCCCCAAGCATTTCTGGATGTGGCCCCCAAAAAACTAACAAACAAAAATAATATTTACATTTTCAAGATCAGTGGGGACTATTTTAAAGACCTGGAAAGAGGAAATTTGGAAGAACAGAAATAAGAAGATCTTGGGTAGATTCATGTGGGCATACAAATAGAAATGTGAAATAAGGGGAAATATCTTTCCTTTTTCATGGCTAATACGAGTGCAGCCACTGTGGAAGTGGCACCAAACAGCCATGTAAGCAAAGTAACTTTTCCAAATGACATCAGATAACCTTTGTCATCATATGTTTCAGTCCTGCTCCAAAGAGAAATTCATAAAGTCATTAGTGACGGGAATGGAGAAAGTGTATGGCCCCAAGGACACAGATTTTGTTTTATTTTGGGGTCACAATTAGCTTGTGCTGATGACTATTAGTTCTGGTGGGGTTTGGGGACCATCTGGGATAGGACAGAATACAGCTCAATTGCATGCAAGGTAAGTGCCTTAGGCGCTGTACTATCTTTCTGCCCTCAGCAAACACACAGATATTTTTTATTCTTTTATCCAGAAGTCAGGTTCCTAAAGGAAATCATGAATACTTCTGTCAGAGGGCAGAACAAGATCCCACACTTTGGGCTCCTTGTGTCAAAGGACCAGCAAGCAAGAAAAGGAGTCACCATCTTGGCAAGAGAAATTAGCCCTTATTTTGAGAATATGAGTCTGATACTAGTTAAACAATGAGTACAGGGAGAAATATGGCATTCAGCTGATGTATCTTCTTGATTGATACCTCACTTTAATTATAAATGGGAAGCTCTAGCCACCTTTATCTGAGAAGTTCATAGTGACTAAGGACTCAGACCCTTCATATATTATGTTCTGAGTGTTGCCAATAGGTGAGCTATTGAGATCAATTGATGTGTTAGTGAGGGTGATGGGTGGTCAGAGAATGAGTTGAAGCAATGGGGAATAATAAATCTCATTTGATATTCTGACACCAGCTGAAGAAATAAAGGGCTCTCATTTATCTAACTAGCCATCTACGTTTTCTATAAGAGCTATTCTCAGAGTTTATACCAAAAAGTAGATCTGAATAGTTCATTACATTGAATGTGCCAAAGAGCACCATGCACTTCCCAGATCTTCCCTTAAAATTATAGACAAATTTCTCTTCGTGCAGAGATGCTGGTGGGAGATGATTCTAAGTCTTTCAAGGGATTACTTGAACTAAGGAAACACCCTAGGACAGCAAACTTATTAAAGACTAAACAGAGATGAGTTTTAAAGTATAGGTTCCTTCTACTCAATCCAGTTACACTCTAAAGATCTACAAGATTTACCGCTCTAGGTTGAACATTGTGTGGACATCATCTCACAGCTCGACTTATTAATTTTGCTTCCTTTCTCTCCCTTCAACAGGTGTTGATCTCAATTACATGCCATAATAAAATATTCTGTATGCTAATGTTTATCTCAGATGCTAATGTTTGTACCTTCAAGATGGAATCAAGGCCATCAAGGCATGTTGCTGACAGTCAAAAAATAGCTTTGAGAAAAGCAATAATAGATAGGTGTTCAGATTTACCCCCTTCACTGAGAATGAATTTCTTCCTTGATGCACAGAGATGGATCTTTGCCAAAATGATGCCAGTCTACTTTCCCACATAGCAGTTCAATCCCACAACACTGCATGTTTGCCTTTTTACTGCTGGGAGTGACCCTTGGAGCACAAAGGGAGTTAAGAGTAACCTGTAAGCATCAACGAATATGACCCAAGTACTAGTCCGTCAATATAAGTATTGAACATCATTTTCATACATAACATTGACTTCCAATGCTAAATATTTGTTAGATTGGTTCTCAAAGAAAAAAAACCAACAAAATCAAATTAGCAAGTACTGAAAGATGCATGATAATATGTTTATAACTACTTATTTGCACACTAAAGTGGCAAAGTAGCAAGCTTTGTATTATACATATTAAAATAAATTTAAAATTCCATAGAATAAATCACCCAGACCTACTGACATAAGTTTGTTTGTTGGGGGTGAATTATATAGCAAGGAAAAACTTTGAAAAACAGTCAAGGGAAGATTCAGAAATCAAGTTTTTTTTTCTTTTACATACATGTCCTTCCTCAACTGAAGTTTGTCCATATTTAAAGCAAAATAAAGTTTGGGGAGAATAGCTCCAAGAGTTGATGTGCATTTCTGCATGTGCAGACTCCAAATTCAACCCCAAAACTTCATGGTCCTTCAAACATAGTCTGGATAGTGGTTTCTAATATTACTAGATTTGATCATTGCTATTATTATTATTTGATCATTGCTATTATGTCACATCAGTTCTTCTGACCTAGTCCTATATATGGGAGGACCCTGCCCTGGCATAGATATGGCAATACATTTTCCCCACACTATGTATCATGAATAGTACATAATATCTGCCACAGTTTTTTAATAAAGAAAATTTGCTGGTTATTCTATTTTATTTTCCAGTATAATATTTAGCATTGCCTTTGGAGCTAATTCTGTAAACTTATAGCAATATTACATTTTCCTATGAGAAGTGCATTTTTTTAATAACACTTCTGTAGTTTTGGTTTCTCCATCACCTTTAGCAATAAAATTGATGAAGATGCATTTATAATCTTTGCACTTGGGAGAAACTTTATAGTTCTATCAGAGAAGTCATTGTACTTTGCGGAAAAATAACAACAAAGCATTTGTGTTTCCTGCTGTTATCGGAAAATATTTTTATAATAGATGCACTTTGGAGGTTGAGGGGCAAACACATCACTATTTCAATACAATCCAATTTTTTAAAATTTTCTCATCAGACTTCTTTACTTAAGAGTTTTGCTGTTGGATGATAGCAATTATATTCTTACTTCTGACGCATACTGCTTTGGTTCCTTTTGTTGTCATCAAATCTATTCTTTACAATAAACTCTTTACATTGAATGGTAGTACTTACGTTAATATTTTAATCAATACTTTGAGCCATTAACATTTTTGTGAATTAGAAATAACCATAATATCACCAACTGAAATTGCAAATTTAATAAACAGAAATAATGACGTGTTGCCCAAGATAAAACATACACCAGGCAATTTGAATATTGGCTGCAATGTGTTTTGGGGTGTAGGATTATGAGGTTCCCTCTTCATTATGAAAGTTTCTGTTTTTGCTAAACTGCTTCTGTATAACTCCCTTGTTAGCTTGTGGGAATGTGGCCTTCAGATTAGAGTTGACGACAAAGGAACACGGCACCCACGTCCGGAGCATAACACCCATATCCCTGCACTCAGATCAGCCTTGTAACATCTGAATTTATGTATCTTGTGACATTTGAATGGTGTATCCCTTTTATCTGCTTCCTGGGGCTATATATTCAGCTCTTACGCAATGGCATGCTTGGCCATAGCTTTATATATATGTATATATATAAGTCTCTGCCCTAGACTTGGGGACTTTGACTTGAAGCCTATTCCCAGGTGGAAGTCATGGACCCACACTTTGTGACTTACCTTGCCGGGTGGTCTCTTTGTCTTATCACTGGGTTGATAGCACGAATCTAACAGTAGGTAACCAAGGTGTGTGGATCTTCCTGGAAGCAATCACACCTGGTCTTTTCACTTACTTTTCCTTTATTTGTTAGGCATAGCTTATTTTCTCTTATATATTCTTCCCCTTTACCTTTTCCCTATTCCTCTGTTTCCTTTGTGAGACATTAACATGGAAAAAGAACTTGGAGAGCTTTAAGTCCAATGACTTCATTTTGCAAATGAGGAAACTTGCAGTCAAGCAGCACAATGAACTATCCAAGGCAGAGAAACCAAACTCAGTTTGAATCCTATGACTCATGGTCTGTATTTTCCTTTTATGTTACAAAGTTACTTAGTCTCATGCTTCAGTTCTTATTCCTCTCTTGGCACAGACAAAGGTTAGACTGACAGAGATAAAAATTGTTTGTTACCATGGGGTTGGAAAAATAGTTCAAAGAGCTGAGGGACTGCATTGCATTCACTAATTTCAGCATCACAGGTCCTTCGCAGCACTGGTAGTAACCCGCAAGCATTCCACTGGAGTAGGCCCTAAGCCCCTATTTGCACCATCATGTGTGGTCCAAATCCCGTGCATCCCTCTACAAAGTTGTTATCAAGTTGGAGATATGGATTAGTGGTAGAACATATATGCCTTGCATGTGTGAGGTCCTTGGTTTGATCCCTGTCACTGCAAAGATGATAATCATAAAATGAAAGTAGCAATAATGTTTTTTGTTATGACAAAGTAGGAACTTAAGGGAACCAAAATTTCCTTTCTCTGTCTCATCATACCCCCCCTCCTACTGAATATTCAATTATTCACAGTCTCTGTATATTCTCTCTTTTAAAGTATGTGTCAAATTTTTCTAGATATACTCATTCATTCATTTCTCACTGCTACTTGACTCAGATTCTTGCCAACTTTCTTCTGTGACATTTCAATACCTGCTTCCTAGTTTGTCAGATTTTATGAACTACTTCTGAACCTTGATACCCAAATCCAAATACCCATCCATCTATCCATCCCACTCCTCAAGGATGAACTCAAAATATCACATTGATCTCTATTCTTCTGGGATTCTTAAATCTATAAGAATCCAATCTTTGAGCAAGACCCCTGACAGTAAAGTCAGGTCTGGATTCTGTCCGCTGTATAATCTTGTCCTTCTTACTCTGTGTTGGTTAAAAAAGTGTCCACAATATTTTTATATATATTACAAATTTTAATATATACAACATGTTTATTTTTCTGTAGGGAAGTGCATAAAGATACTTATCATTTGATCTAAATATATCTGTGTAAATATATATCATTTAAATTTTTAAAAATGAATGCTGTTATGTAATTTAAAGTAGTTATATATTAAGAATTAGAGACTTTTCAAAGCTATCTCACTGTCAATTTTCTTTTATAACATGGAAAGTACATAATATTAATGGCTTACCACAACAGAAAAATAATTTGACCTTATTTATACAAAAAAGACTGTAGCACCTGAATGCAGTTGGCTCTGTTCTCCATGGAGGGAATTAGATAACCAGACTATGTTGATAACACATTATTTCCATTTAACCAGGTTTCCTCTGTGATGGTCAGGGCAGAAAAAGAGAGCTAGTAAGCAAAAACTATTATGTGCTTTCAGTCTGAAAGCAATACTAATAACTTATTGGTCTGAGTTTATTAGTTAAATGCATAAAAGGAGAAAAAGAAGGGAAATGTTTACTTGTTTCCAAAACACAATTTTTTCCCAGGTTTCCATGTCTTCTCCTGAGGCATTTCATTCTGTTGAGAATATCATTCTTGCTAACTTGGAATCTCCTGTAAGTCAAGGGTCCTGTTTCTTCTAAGTCACCTCTGTCTTTCCCAAGACAACTCAGTCATTCGTTCTCCTATGTTGCCATTGTCTCCTTTTAGTAATTTCCACTACAGCTCTTTTTATTTCCTTATAATTGTTTCCCTTTAAATGGAGACATGTTTATGGGTCTAGAAAGAGTATTTTCATCTCTAAGTCTTCTACCTTTTTTGAGGGGGAAGGGGAATTTTTTTTGAAGGGGACCCAGAGGCCTTGCCCAGTAATACTTCACTAGACAGTGATTGAGCCAGGAATGTGGTGCTTTCCTGCCCAGTGTTGCAGGGGGAAGGGAAGGTTTCCAGAGTTACACCTACAGTTCTTGTATAGCCATACAGTGCTGAAGAGTAAACTTGGGGCCTCATGCATTCAAGACATGTGCTCTAACTTTTTGAGCTATTTCCCTAGTCCCTACGTCTCCAGTTGTAACTCAGTGGATACAGAAACACTCTTCATACTTGTAGTTTGATAAATGGATAAATAAAAGAAATGATAGTAAAAAACATCTAGTTTCTATATTATAATGATTACTACTTCTGCCACCACCATCACTTATTAATAGTATTATTATTATTTGGTTTGGGGGCCACACTCAATGATGCTCAGGGGTTACTCTATGCTCAGAAATTGCCCCTGGTTCAGGGAACCATATGGGACACCA
>PVKC010001828.1:0-47418 GCA_004027635.1 Crocidura indochinensis
AGAGAGAGAGAGAGAGAGAGAGAGAGAGAGAGAGAGAGAGAGAGAGAGAGAGAGAGAGAACACGGACATTGGTGTTGGCAAGCCATCAGTCTCGGGATGCCAGGAAAAAAATGTTCTGCTCACAGCTCCTCGTTTCACATTTGACAGAATTGTGCAACTTAGCAAAACTACAAGTAAAATGGTTCTGGCCGAAATTTTAAGTATCCAAAGTGCATTGCCCTGTTTATACTTTGAGGTTTTTAATAACTGTGTCTTCACTGAGCCCCACCCTCCCCACCCTTTTCTCTCTTACACACACACACACACACACACACACACACACACACGTGTGTGTGTGCAATACTTAGATGCATCTGTCATCAATCTTTGAAAAGATGGCAGAGATACCAACATAACTGTTATTAAAGAAAACCCGAAGGAACAAAATATCTGACTGCCACCACCATCACCACCACCACCACCACCACCACAGAAAGTTCATATAACTACCTTCAGATACACAAAACAGGTGTACATTCTCCAGGATGGAAGGACCCTAATTCTACACAATTGTGATTTCATGGCAAAAATAAAATAAAATAAAACTTACAAAGTCTAAAATCCTGGAAGTGCCAGTATTTAGGCTCCAAAGGGCCCTTTATAGAGCAGAAGTTAAAATAGAATCACAAAACCAAAGGATAAGGACATCCCCTCCTCACTTCCAGTCCACGTCAATGTTGGAAGTGTCTGACAGTCCAGAGCATCCTGGGCCAGCAACCTCTTGCCAGTCATTAATTGCTGCTCAATTCCCTGGCACCCGGGTCATTATTACTATTATAAACTAAAATAAAAATTCCAGAGACATATGGATTTCTTTTAGTAGTCTAATTTTTTTTTACTTTTTATAGGTTATTACTACAGAATTAATGTTCTACACTCTACTTTTCTGGTTGGTTTGTCCTGACACTTGATCCTGCTTAAAGCAAGGGTTTATTGGATATAACATAAGAAATGAAGGAAAGCAAATGGAAAACAGGATATCTTGAGAGGGTCATTCAGCACACAGAATTCTCAGAGAGAAATTATCCATGGGACACACACATTTGTTTCCTTAAGGACTCTGTCAAGATACTAAAACAAGGATAGCTAAGGGTTGGAGGAATCCAATTTTTAAGAGAGACGGAAGGAGATAAATCTCATTTGTATACGAGACCAACTTTTCTCATTCTCTCATTTCTGAGCAAAGCCAAAAGAAGAAAATGTTTTGAGATTTCGGTGAGATCCTCCTTTGCTTCCAACTTATGGGAGATAAATCACATCTCACAGGAACAAGATACCAGGGGAAATTCTTAAGTGCTAAAAATCCTCAGAAAAGGGCTGGAACAATAGCACATCCATCAGTAGGGTGATTGTCTTGCTGCCCAGGATGAACCTGGGTTCATTCCCCAGCATCCCATATGATCCCCCTTGCCAGGAGTGATTTCTCAGTGAATAGCTAGAAATAACCCCTGAGTGTCACCTGGTGTGGCCCAAACCCCCCAAAAAATTTCTCAGAAAAATTTTAGATGCTGAAGGCAGTGACCCACCCACTATGTGGACAGACAAAGCAGATACACTAGTGATGGAATGAGTCTTTACCATGTGCTCAGAGCCTGCACTTGGTGCTTTAGGACTCAAGCAGAGGCATAAAGCTGCACAGCTCTAGGGCACTACCAACAGAGGCAGCATCTGCTGCCAGCCTTTTGGGATAACTCTCATGACAATGAATGAGCTGCCATTTGCTTTTTGTTTTCTCATCCGCATTACTCTATCAATATTGCGAGTCTGCCAACTCAACTTGTTTGTAGGTTTAGCAGAGCATCATCACCCAAGATGAACCACCTCTGCTCAAGGTGGATCCAACCTTCCCCTCAGGATAGAGCTAAGCCCTGCAACCAGGTAACGAATGAGGAGAAAGAAAAGTTGGCTGGAGCATGGCTGAATGTTAGGTTCAAGACCAGGTTTACTGCATGCAATCTGCCTACTGTCAGGTAAATGCTTCACAGTGGACTCCAGTCCAGAATCATGCAGAAAAAGTGACCAGATTTCAGGTGAACACAGGAATCAAGTCCTTATTGGGAGAAAATCATCAAGATCCTGAGTGTCCAATTCTCTTATTTTCTACACAGGGAAACAGAAACCCAGAAAAGTTAAGAGTTGGGCTGAGGCTCACATATCTAGGTAACGGCAGAGGCTGGTATTAAAAACCAGTCTCCTGGGTCCTGTTTCAGCATTCTACACCGGGTTGCTTCTCGTTTTCATTAGAAAAGAAAAACCCAACTTCAGCATGAGCAGCTGAACTCATGAGGCCTGTAAAAGAACCAAAGTACCATGGCTCCTTAAGGGAAGGAAGGAAATGCTCTGGCTTCCTCTCACAGGTACCCCTTTCTTGGTGATAGAAAACGAGCATGGCGGGGTATTAGCCTGGACTGAACCCTTTGTTTAATGAGTCACTTCAAATATGATGTTGTGGGGGCAAGAGACAGAGTTGGAGAGGGGAGATGAATGACTCAACAGAGCTAGCAATGGTTTGTTAACAGAAATGGGATCTCTATACCCTCTATACTGAGTGTAATTTTCCAGCATTGCCTCGGGGTATCTCTGGGGCATTCCCACCTGAGAGACCCACAAGGGTATGTGCTCCAATTTTTTTCCTCCACTAGCTGCTTCATGAACATTTGGAGAAGAAACCAGCATGATGTCTCTTGTCTTCATACTAGAGAGCAACAAAATCATCTGGTGCTCAGCTGCATGGCCTCTGTCCATGGAAACAGTGACTTCCAAACAAGAGAAATCACTAGCCACCAACCAACAATACTTTCCCAGGTTTGGCAAAATGATTCTTTCTGAGCTTCAACAGCAAATTATTGGGGAGGCTGAGAAAATCACTCCTGGAATGGCTGGTAATCATTTGCAAAGAAAAGATAAGAAGCCACATAAATTCTAGGATTTTTTAGTTTGTTTTTGAATGAGGGTACTGTCCCTATGTAGCCAGGGAACACTGGGGTGTGGGTGAGAGATTTGGACTTAGTCTCTATAAGTGAAAAGTTTAAACCAAGATAGAAAAATAAAAATTCTACGACATCACTGAGCTAATTTTGGGCAAATCCAGAAGGCCCCTAAATCAGAAACCAAGCAAAATCTTACCTCTTCTTATCCCCACACATCCTAAGACAGAACCAAAACTGGACAGGCCCATCACCTTTCCAGTTTGCCTCTTGTCTACTGCAGTTTTTTCCCTGCCCTTAGCCTGAGTCAACAGGATGAGGGAGCTTCTGGTAACTCTCTCAGCAGGACCCCATGACTTCTGCCCCTGTCTGGAAGTCCCCAAGGTGAAACAAACCAGATCATTCTTGAACGACATTGGGCACAAAAAGAGGCTTGAATGGGGGGAAATTTGATGGACTTTTCTGCCCTTTTGCTGATTTCTTCAGAAGCAGATTCTACAGCACCTCATTTTCTTTATTATTTCTGGAAAAGGCAGTTTATTAGATGTGTTTAGATTTAAATAGTAGATAATTTTTTAAATTAGGGCTTGCTTTGAAAACTGCCAAGTTCAATATTTACTCATGTCAGCACTTTCTAGAGAAAGATGATAGTCAGAGACAACTTCCCAAGAGGAGATGTCTAGAATAGAAAGAATTTCTATAAAATTCAGACTGAAAGATGACTGTTGACCAAGTCTCTCTGACACCAAACAACAAAATTTGCTTTAAAAATTACTTTTTGCATGGGAATATGACATAACATGAACAGGCCCAGATGCTAATGAATGAAATGTGGGCACTTTTAACAATAAAGGATTATTTTTGCAAGGGGGTGAGTGTAATTTTCTCTTTTCAGTGTCTAGAAGGTCTTCTCAGAAATGGTTGCCACATGCGATGCCACTTAGGCCCTCATCAGAGCTAAGGATTTCACAGATGTCCCCAGACCCACATCCAGAGAAGATAAGGGAGACCCCTCCTTCAGGCGGATGGTGTACAAGGTGAAATGAAGAGCACAGAACCCAGATGGCCCAGGTCAGAAAAACCACTAGAATCAGAGCCAAGGACTTGGCTTAAGGTCTTGGCTCTGAGGCTAATTAGATCTTTGGGAAATGTCCCTGAAATTCGCTTGGCCTCAGCTTTCTTGCTCATCTATAGAATGAAGGCATTTGGCTTTCAGCTCTGAGGGTCCATTCGACTCGAATGCAAAGTTGGAACTCTTCTTTAGCAGAAGCTCGATGCTTCCAAAGACCAGCATTGAATCCTCAAGCTGAAGGGGCACACAACGCCTTAGTGATTTCATGCTGTTAAAGAAAGTGAAGTTATATACACTGAATAGCCTTATCCATGAGAAATAGGGTGTTTTTTCCCCTCTAGGTGGTTGAACAGTGACAAAATTCAAATGTTGGTCTGTGTCAGAGTGAAGATCAAAGGTTCTGAGCTTAAAGGAAAAAGACACTCAGTAGCATCACAGGCCTAAAGAAACATCTCCTGAATGTTTAAGAAGCACCACAAATAGTCCTGACTGTACAGTCTTTAAAAACTAGCTGTCTAAGCAAACCTCAAGGAAGCCTTTCTGGTGGAGCTAGGACTCCTACAAAGTAAAAGAGAACATCTAAACGTAGGAAAAGAGAGAGATCAGTTAGGAAATTCTGTATTAGTAAAGACCACACATTTCACCTTGAGAAAGTCTCACACTGTTTTTAGGCCTACTGGCAGAAACACAAAGCTGGCATAGTAAACCACAGACAGACAAACTGCACCACGATGGGGTGTATACCTGAGAACTCTCTAACTGAAGAAAAAATCCTAGGGGAATGTGTGCTCCTGGGGGAACAGTCACAACAGATCCAACTGCTCAAGGGGACAGCGGGTCATTGTGGAGCTGGAGCTCATCTCTTAGAAACATTCAGCCACAGTCACAACTTTTTCTCTTGCACATTTCCAAGGAGCTTAGAACTTGAATCTGCCACTCATGTTGCTGCTTTAAATTCCACATCAAAGGGAGCCCTGACTTGTTTGTGTTGTGGACCTCTGGAAAGGACCATGATAGAGTTTTCCCTTAAAAGCTATGGGGTTACAAACCTAACTTAGAAGAGTTCTAGTTTTTATGACCTCTAAATCCCCATGGGTGGCTGTAGTCACCATTTCAAAATCAGGCCTTCTCATACCACTACCAGCTGATGTCTACAACGTGTGTATGGCAACGGGCACACACGAGATACCGCGGGAAGAAAAGAGAGCTTGCTAAAAACCGCTACACTTGGGAAAAGGGAGAATTCCCAGAAAGATGGACTGAAACATAGAATATAATGTTAACACCATTTCCTAGATTAATGATAGCAAATTCACAGAAATTCTCACAAGGAATCAGACCGAATACTGTCCAGATTATTTTAGGTATGCATTATTAATGATGCAGAAAACATTTCTAAGCCATAGCCTATCAGCAATTGGTTGAAAGTAGAAAAAAGGTAACACTTCACAAGTAATGCTGAGAGCACCAGCATTTGAAAAAAATAAACTATTAGTAAACTTAATGACACTTGAATTTTTTTAAGATCAGTTGACATACTGTTTTAAGAATTATTAAGAATAATACTGAGACGTTAGCACTGCCGCATAGAAGAAAACATTCAAGTATGCATCTGAGTAATTCTGCATTTTAATTTAACCCTTTGAAACATTAATCAAACCGTGGCTAATTATAGGAATTAAGGAATTAAACGATGGAATCTTCTAAAAGATATTATTTAAAAGGCAGTTTATACAATTACTTGTATAGATGTTTGCTTTAAAGAGGAAAACAGTTCTACTGTAATGAAAAGGGTCTTAGAAAATTAAATTAACAAGGGGGGACCAGGCTGATATGAAACTAAATTAGCATCAAATGCAAATTACAGGGTACTTAATGGTAGAAACAGGTGCAGAGAAGAGCCCTAAATGAGATAAATGAATAAAACATCCCTCTCCACAAATGTGGAAGCTGACACAAAGTCGATGATATGAATAATTCAGCAGCCTCCACACTGCTGTTGAGGTCAGCCTGCCTTGACCTTTGAAACAGGAAGTAAAATTCAGTTCAAATTTGAGTGACTGGAAATATAATAGTTATTTGTTTTTTATATTAAAAACACCAATTTTTAAATACCACAAATAGGAAATATACACTAAGACTTCAGTTTGAAGTAGATGTGGAACCAAGGAATTTGTTAAACAAAATAATACCTGATAAAGTTTATAGAAATCAGGTGCAATATGAAAATCCTAAAAAATGAGACAAAATGTGAATGCATAAATATACACATACACACATGTTTATGGGTATGTTTATAATGCACATGCAGATAAACATATACTCAGTTTATTAAACAAATGTCCTGTCAGAATAAATTTTGAAATTTTTATTCTTTTCCATTCTGTTGTAATTTCAATGTAAAATTGAATTCCATCTTTTTAACTAGCAAAAATTTTCATTAGTAATGCAAACTCATCTCTCATATTTCTATTTATTAAACACCATTTAAAATTTTAATATCTCAATACTTGATTTAATAAATATTGCATCCTCCAAAATTAGCTAACCTTATAAAAAGGCAATTCATGTTTTGAAAACAAATCATTCGCCTAATAGAATAGCTATCTTGGTTTTGTATGCCTTCTATGCTTTTTTGTTTCTTCTCAGAATGCTTCAAAAGTATATGGGACAGAGTGAACTATTAAAAGTCCTGTCCTTGTTTCAAATTGAATTTGGTGTTGTTAGACATTCACATGGTATGACAACAAACCAATTTCTATGTACTGGAAAGACAACAAAATATCTATGGTATATTGCCCCCATCCTTATTTTACAGGACAGCACAAACAATGCTGGATAATAGCGGTTATCTCTGCCTGCCAACTGCTTCTATTAATGGGACCCACCACTTGGCTATCTACCTTTCATCTATCTCTGGTGCTAGTCCGAAGAGAGAGCATGCTGAAAGCTGAGCCTAATTTTATTTTCCAGGTTTAGAGAGGGTTACACACAGAGAAACATGCATACATGCACAGTGCAGCAATCTATACAAGCATCGATAAGACAGGTCTATCATTTAATTTCCATCAGAAGAATCTGGAGAAATGCCCCCTTTCTTACCCAGTGTGGAGCAAAATTGTAGGGCATTTTTTAAAATTATTATTATTATTATCATATCAGTTCAATCACTCCTGGCTCAGCATTTAATAAAGGGTACTAGACCAAACATTGCTGATTTGGGGCTTGGTGTAATGACCGACCTGAAAAAAGTCTGTGTACAAAGAGGCTCCCCATTAAATAGGTCTCTGTGGAATCAGGTGGTTCTCATTTTGAAACAACTGGTTTCTCTATCCCCAAGTGCTAAAGAAAATAATCCGTGCAATCTATGACTACACACTTTCCAGAGGCAGCAATGAGCATTTGATTGTGAAGATAATTAAAGTCATTCCTAGAACTTCCAAGAAAAAAAAAAGGTAGGGATGGGGGAAGAGAAGGAATAGACAGGGACAGTGCTGAAAATTAAACTCTGATAAATGCGACCCTGCCCTATAGGAGACTCAACAAAAGCATCTCTGGTTTGGGTTGTACCAGAGGCCATATGACAGGACTAATTTCTGATCACTTTTGATACATTGAAAGATGTGCTTTAAGTTTCTTTAAAAAAAAAGTGTAGTTTTAAGACTTTCTATCTAAATAAAATCACCAGGAAGAAACCTATCTGGATTCATCTTCAACAGTCACTGTGGGCTGCTCTGCAAGATTGAGATGATTTTAACATTAAAAGAAAGATGGCACCAGAGAGTTGAAGGTCCTTCATTCGGTCCCAAGGTGCACTTTATTTTTATTTTGTTTGTATGGGGATCTGGAATGTTGCACTGTTCATTAAAAACTGGTACTCAAATATCCCCCAAGTGACATTTGTAAGAACTTACATTTCCTGCAGATTTCATACGCTTTGGGGTGGAGGGAGTAGGAGGGACACTGAAATATTTGTGCACTAGCTAGTCTTAACAAGAAGAAGATTCAGGCTCAATGAAGGCGATTTGGGGCCTCAATTAGTTCAACACTTTGCTCTCATGAATGACACTTTATCTGGGAAATAAGGAAGAACTTCCTCCAGGAGACAGTAGAGCCCCGAAAGCCACAGAGAGGCAGCCTGTCACCATGAGCGGAGGAACCGCCTTATTGGATTTTGTGTCTGAGGACAGAAGGGATGATCTTGCTTTTCCAGTGGCCAGGAGAGGCCCTTTCAGAAAGGGGTCCCTGAGGCACCTTGAAGCCCCTTCTTTCAGAGTCAGCTGGGCACATGATAGGTTTGAGGTAAGGGACTAGGAATTATTTGGGGGTGGAAGGGACACAGAGAAAGCAAGGGAAAGAGAGAGAGAGAGAAAGACAGAGAGAGAGAGAGAGAGAGAGAGAGAATCCCCCCGAATCCTTCAGTGACCAGAGAGCAGTGAGTTCATATCATACCTGCCCAAGAGAAAAAAAGACTTTAAATTCTTAAATCTGGAAATATTATTTAAAACAAAGACCAGCAGTGGCAAGGACCTGGGTTACCCTCACACTGATTTTTATTCCCATTTGACCAAATGACAGGAGATTACGGGGTCACCGTGCAAAAATACAGCTTCTCTGCAAATTCCAAGTGAAACCCGCTTGCTTGCCAATGCGCATGTGAGATTGTATGATCAGACCCACACTAGTGTGCAGAACAGACACGCTCCTTCACAGAATATATTCTCGAGCAGGCGCCTGGTGAGAATGTCAACAGCAGGGCTTTTTGCTTGCCGGGGCTCTGATTTACTTGATCAATTAAACAGTTGGGAGATGAGGGGATTTGCATGGTAATCGTGTGAAGATTAACATTTGTAAGTGCAACAAATTCAATACTTTGTCTAATATTTTCAGTGTACCTTCCTTCCTCACTGGCAGTGCTTTTTCCCTTTCCGGTGTAGTTCTAACAAGCCTGACTTCAGCAGACCTCAAGACTGAGCAATGGCACTGCTTGCTCTTTTTCTCTAGCTGTCACCAACTACAGACCTAACACTCACCTGAAGTAAGGTGTTAGCAAATTACTACACTGCTGGGGGGACTGAATATACAGTGGGCAGCAACCCTTTATGGTCCAACAGAGAGCAACCACCCCGACTCCAGGTCAATAGCCAAGGACCTGAGCAGCTTGGGCTAGGACACTGTCTTCCAGTTAGTGCCATTAGCAGTACCAGGATGCAAGCCCCACAGTCGATCACCACCCCACCGCCAGAGCTCCTTCTGCAACATGATTCCCAAAATAAATAAAACCTTTAATTCCCCCCCCCCAAAAATTAATTTAAAGAAGCTGGAGTAAGGTAGAGCATTGGCCTTGCATGCAGCTGATCTGAGTTTGGTCTCCAGCATCACAAATGGTCATCCCAGCCCTCTAGAAGTGACCCCTGAGTGCAGAACCAGGAATAAGCCCTGAGTACAACCCCAAAATTGTGGCCCCTCAAATGGTGTTGGCAAATGCACACTGGTGAAGGTTATTGTACACTGTATGACTATAACTCAATCATAAACACCTTTATCTGTGAAAAATAAACTGTAGTATGAACAATCTTGTAACCACCATATTTAAATTTTAAAAATTTTAAAAATAAAGAAAAGAAAAAGAAAAAATAATGTAAAACACTGGCAGACTGTTTACTCTTACTGGTCTAGTTTATTACTGTTTTGGTTTTTGCTGTCAAATTTGGGGCAATAAAAGTTCTGTGAGGACAAGAAGCACATTGCTCTCATATGCTTCATGTCCTCCAACTCCCCAAAAGTGCAGACTGAGGGCCAGAGAGATAGCACAGAGAAGGGACCTTCCTTACATATGGCTTACTCAGTTGTTTCCTTGGCACCCCATAAGGTCCCCTGAGCACACCACCAAGAGAGATCCCTGAGCACAGAACGAGAAGTAAGCCCCGATCATCACTGAGTGCAGACCAAAAAAAACCATGCAGAACATATAACAGGCTGAATATAAATGTGTGGAGAGAGTGAGTGAAATCACCACAGTGAACTTAAGGAAGGCCATTCTGTTTCTTAGGAAGCTGTATGGCTGAAACAGAGAGACAGGTCAATGGGCTGAAAACACCCTCTGCATGTGGGAGGCCACTAGATGGTCCCTTGAGCACTGTCATTATGGATCAAAATCCAAGAAAGAAAACTATGTGACAACTAAATAACAAATATCTAAATAACTAACAAAAAATTAATCAAATAACAGTGTCTTCAATTATTTTACTCCATTGACAAAGATAACAATAGAAAAAATAAGCAAAAGGAATTCATCAAATTACAAAGTGTTTTACATAACAGAAATAAACTTTTATTTGAAATATCTTATTTTAGACTAAAATGAAAGACATTATTTAATGAAAAAACTCTCACACACTGAATATCAAGTAAAGGTATAAAGCTCTTACAAAGCTCAACAGCAACAACAACACTCACACACACATAAACAATAAATAACCCTATCCAAAAGTTGGAAAGGTGATTAACAGGTATTTTTTTTTTGAAAAAGACAGATGGATAGTCAGTGGATATATAAAAAAGTGTCCATCATCACTTACTATCAGAGAAATGCAAACCAAAACCATAATAAACTACCATTTCACATGGTTGAAAAAAATAGACTAGGAATACCAGTTTTGGTGGGAACATAGTGATAAAGGAACTCTCACTCTTTGTGGGAATATTGTTTTGTCAAGCCTCTAATGGAATACAGTTTGGAGACATCTCAAAAAAGGACACATACAGCCCAGTGATTCCATCTCCTGGTTACTACATGTCCTTCCCCATACAGCCAAATACAAAAACATTAATTCAAAAAGACATATTCAATGCAGCACTGAGAACACTGGCCAGGATATAGAAACAACCTCAATGTTCCAAGGCTAATGAAAAAGTTGTAATTAAACACAGATTAGGGGGCCAGAGCAGTGGTGCAGGGTAGGGAATTTGCTTTGTACGCAGCTGACCTAGGATGGTTCGATCCACCCAGCGTCCCATATGGTCCCCCAAGCCAGAAGCGATTTCTGATCACATAGCCAGGAGTAACCTCTGAGTGTCAATGGGTGTGGCTCAAAAACAAACAAAAAACAACAACAGCAAAAAGCCACAGAGTAGAATATTATACAGATATAAGAAAAGATGAAATCTTGTGTTTAATTAGAAAGCAAGGAACAAACAAAATCAAATGATGCCAAACACATGGTCTTATATCAAGATCACTGAGAAGTAGGGGAATGAAGAGGTGAACTAGAAGTGACAGGATAACAGTGATGAAGGGCCTTGGGTACTGTGGGGATGGTGAGGTAGTTAACTGTATGCATCAAAACCATGAGTGCCAACATTACTGAAACAATATTACCTAAACTACAATGAAAACAGAAACAACAAATCACGTAGAACATATTATGCTTCATTGGAGGTCTACCTGGTTCTAATCTAATGTGCATCAAATCTAGTGCTAAACATTTCAACCTTCTCAACCTTGCAAAACAGAAATGTCTTCACCCATTTTAAAGATCTGAAAATCTGAGCTCCTCGATTGTGATCCTGTATTCTAGGCTCTTCCTTCAGGCAACAAGCAGACTTCCAAAATATGTGTCTTTTAATTCTGCTCTGCCTTCTACCAACTTTCATCTGGATAAATCCGAGTTTTCTTCCCAGAAAAAAATCACAGTGGTTCCCTCATCAAACTGAATAAGTCTAGAACTATAGACTTCTGTGTCAGAGATAGGTACCACATTTATATATCACAAAATTATTAGTTTGGAATCCCAAAGGTACATATCAGGTCTGCAAAGTAAACCATCTAGGAAACTGGTTTTAGCACAATAAGTGAAAATGGATGAATTATGGATACTAATGAAAATAAGTGAGGCTATATATAATACTGAGAATAGTATTTTTTTAAACTGGTCAATAAAGTGGAGGTAAATATCTAGTGGAGAGTTAGGATAGGTTTTTTGAACACTTAGTTCACAATGTGTGTGCCTCAGTTTACAAGGCTATAAAGTATAGCTTAATTTGTGCCTTAGATTTCTCTGAGACATTTCTTTTTAAATTATAGATTGTTTATTTTATAAGCTTATAAGGATAAAGCTGAGTAAGAACCTTGACTTACATATAATGATCAAAATGAACACGTATGCTTAATTATGTTTGAAATGTAGTTCATCTTTACTGATTGAGAAACATTCTCTTTAAAATGCTTTAAAACTTTCCAAGTACCATTCAGATAAAAGATACTATTCACAAGTAAAGTTTAAAAAACTTCTCAGGTAACAGTGGTCAGAGATTGTTTGGTCTAGGTGTTCCATAATCAGGATTCAAATACTACATTTATGAGAACAAAAGGACATCTAGAATCAGGAACTCCTGCTCCTTATGCCAGAGAACATGTATCATGTCTATGAGGAAGCATCAAGATGAGTCAGAGAAGGTACAGGAGAAAAGACACCAGCCTTGCATGGTTCCACTTAGGCCAACCTTGACAAGATACGCTTGCAACATTACTCAATTGAGAACTTAAAATGCTACGTTCTTCATGATTCTTCAAGTTCTTTTCTGATTTTGCTGCTCTCTGTGTTTCTGTTCTAATGCTTTGTGAATATTTCTGTATTCTTTGTTTTCCTGCATCTCCTTCTTTGATTTTGATGTATGACTAAAGTCACATTTTCTTTGCTGATACTTGAACAGTTTCGCAGTGATCAGTGTGTTTCCTACTGCTATCTTTTTACTTTTGCTTTTCCGTTGCAAAATTGCTCATTTTACAGATAAAACTGTTGTGTTCTTCATGATTCTTCTTGTGAATATTGCTTGGTATTTTATGTATTTCTTATCTCGTTATTGGATTCACCTGTGTTGTTTAAGTTTCTTCTTTCTTGAAACTTCTTTGGTGAAGTTTGAACAATTCTGCAGTGATCTTTGTGTTTTTCCTACAGTGTTCTGCTTAAATTTGCTTTATGCTTGCAACATTACTCAATTGAGAACTTAAAATGCTACGTTCTTCATGATTCTTCAAGTTCTTTTCTGATTTTGCTGTTCTTTGTGTTTCTGTTCTAATGCTTTGTGAATATTTCTGTATTCTTTGTTTTCCTGCATCTCCTTCTTTGATTTTGATGTGATACTGAAGTACATCACAAAGTCAGAAACAGCATCCTTGGATGCAGCCCAAAATACCCACCTACCCACCCCCCAAAAAAGGGGAAAAAAACAAGAATGTACTAAATAGGATTGTAGCCTTTTAGCTCTGTATCCTTTTCCCTTCCTTAGTGGTTGTTGTGATTACCAGAGATCATACACATCTGGCTGTGGGGTTCACAACCTTGGTTGGTGTTGGGTGCTCATTAGGAGATCATACACTCTAGCTGTGATACATGAACCTGTGTGGCTTCAGATGGCAGACTTTGTAGGGATGTTGAGGATCGTACCTGCAGTGCCAAGATTTCATTCTATTTTGTGTGGCTATTGTGGAGGTAGAACTTACAGCTTCATTCTTTCCAGTCAGGATCCTACCAAACCAGATCCCGGAAGTCTTGTTTTGTCTTTGTGTGGGGTCTCCAACTGACCCTCTACTCTCAGAGGGAAGTTCAGTCAATAGTATACACCAAGACTATAAAGGCCCCATTTCTCAAAGAACAGTAGAGGGAGGATACTGGCACCTTAGGTTAGAGTTTGGTGGGAAATGGTTAACATTGTACCCCTAAGACATATAAACACAGACTGCTTTGTCAAAAAATTTTAATTAAAAAATTAAAATGCAGCCTATAAATCCTTAGGCATTAATAACACCATGGATAAAAAGAACAATTACATCAAACTGACCCTTGTTGATGTAAATTTTGATAGTTCTAGTTGCCTTTGTGCTATAATAAACTATATAATGTAAATGTTATTGTGCCTGCAAGGGGCAGAATAGGGTGATAGGTGGGAAATTGGCAGCATTATTAAAGGAAAGGACACAGTGGTAGTGGGATTGGTGTCGGAATATTGAATGCCTAAAACAGCTGTAAGTCGTTGTTTATAAAAATGTTTTAAATATTAAAGGGAAGGACACAGTGGTAGTAGGATTGGTGTCGGAATATTGAATGCCTAAAACAACTGTAAGTCGTTGTTTATAAAAATGTTTTAAATAAAATAAATTTAAAAAGAAAAGAAAGAAATGTTACTTAAGATATTACTAACAAATTAGAATATAATGGATAGAGGAGAGATAAAAAGAAGAGAGATAATCTCAATAGTTTTATAAATAAACAATAATACAGTTTTTCCAAGAAAGGGAAAAATCTTTTCTTTTTTCAGGCCACACCCGTTTGATGCTCAGGGGCTACTCCTGACTAAGCACTCAGAAATTGCCCCTGGCTTGGGGGGACCATATGGGACCCCAGGGTATCGAACCACGGTCCTTCCTTGGCTAGCGCTTGCAAGGCAGACACCTTACCTCTAGCGCCACCTCGCCAGCCCCAAGAAAAATCTTTTTTTTTTCAGGGGGGGTGGTCACACCAAGTAGTGCTCAGTGATTACTCCTGGATCGACCCTCAGAAATCCTTCCTAGCAGGTTCTGGGGACCATATGGGATGCCAAGATCCCAACCACCGTTCTTCTGTATGCAAGGCAATCCTACCTACATGCTATTTCTCCGGCCCCCATGGGAAAAATCTTTTGTTAATTTTTCAAATTGATATATCAAATCCCAGTTGATTTCAGAAGGGGCACAAGCTACAAGCCCTGGCATGACACCCTGAGGCATTGATAGGGAGTCAGGTCAGCTGTGTGGTGATAGCTACGACCCAAAAGAATCCAAATCATTGATTAAAGAAAAGAAAAAGTGATTTCAGTCTAGCCCATGACAGATAAGGAGCCAGGTGACACCTCCGGGGGATGGATGTCTCCCACTTACCCTCACTATAACCTGTGTCCAAAGCTCCAACATGGCTCAAGAGAGCTGCAAAGGAGCTGAAAAGTACTTGAGGAAGTCTTGCTCTTGAGGAAAAGGCAGGGGCTATTTTTTAAAACGCCACCACCTTCCTGAAATAGATCACTTCCTGAAATAGATCACTCTCCCCTTACTGTGACAGTGTCTGTCTCAATCAAACACACAACTACACACACACACACACACACACACACACACACACACACACACGCCATGTACTTAGGGCACTGCCTTTTCATGCCCTGCCCTGGCACTGCAAGTGTTAAAGAAAACAATGAAAGAGCATGTAAGTGTACAGGGAGGATTTACTGGCATTTACTTTTAATCTCTGGCCCTTTACTCTGTAGCTTATCTGGCCTCTGTCAGTGCTTTTTCCCCCTTTATATTTCATGAGGAGCCCCCCATGCGGCTACTGAGAGACAGAGCCCAAGTGTCTGTAAGCTTTTTGTCAGGTAAAAAGAGAAGTAAAAGGAAAGGAACAAGAGGGAAAGCAAAGCTAAGAGGCATCTATTAGATGTCACCAGGCTTTTGTATTCATGTCAATGATTCAGGATTAGAGTATTTGAAATAATCTTATTGAGAGGAATCAAAAGGCCCACCGAGTGAGAGGCTGCTCTGCACCATATGGCAAAGCCACGAACAATATCTTATTAAAGATGTGTTGGCTAACACTATTACTTTATATTATATTACAGAACTATTGTGCCGCCAACAGTTAGTGGGATGGTTTAGTTACCAAGTGCCATTTTGGAGGTTATTGTGTGGGATCAAGCCATAGAATTTGCCAGCTCTGCTAGTTCAGCCTTTATACGTGGGGTTTGTTTGAAGGCAAGTTTGGAACTGGCACCAAACACTCCACCTTGAAAATAAAAATTTCCCTGAAAAGGGGTAGATATTACACTATTAGTTACCTGAATCCAAGGGCATTCTCTTCCAAGAACCAGGAACAGTAAGCTTCTTGCCTTGCCCCGCTCCAACTTCATGGAAAACAAGAGGAAGGTTGGCTTGACCCCCAACCCTATGAAGAACACACACACACACACACACACACACACACACACACACACATTCTGCGTCACACTTTAGTAGAATCAAGGCAATTAAAATTCTATAACAATAAGTTCTGTAACAATAAATAAAACCTTCATTTGCTTCTGCACAAAAGCTTGTAACTGGAGAAGAGTTTGTGAGGGAGATTTATCTTCATCTACCCACATCTTCAAAGACCTCAAGCCACCCAAGACAAGTCTGTACTGTTCACCATATTTCATTGATTGCAACTAGAGTATTGAGGTCACTTTTATATTGTCCTGGACAGTATACAGTTACTCGGTTTGTAAAGGGATGGGGGAGAACAGAGAAGGAATAGTTTAGTCTGTTTCAGATAACACTGCATGCAATTTAAAAATGACCCAAGTAGCATCTTTTCTGCAGGTAAGAAATTCTAAATTGAGTTTTCAAATCAGCTCCATTTTTTATGAGAGTTTGGGAGCTAAAGGTGATGAGGGAAATGAGAGAAATTTATCTATAGACAGTTGTGTTTGGGAAAGGTTTGCATTTTGTTTCACTCCAAACAACTTCTTTTAGAAAAGTAAAAGCAAATTTAATATATTGATATATTCTCATCGCATACCGACTGTGTAAAGTTGCTAGATGACACACAGGGGACTTTGTACTGCTTTTTTGTACTTTTCCAAAAATGTTACAAAAACAAACTTATGATGTCAGAGGATAAAACTCCCCACCCAGAGCTGACACCAACCAGGTACACACACACACACACACATGCACACACACACACATGCACACACACACACACACACACACACAAACACTCTGTTGATTCTCTGAAGCTCCACTAAATACATTTCTTGGAAGCTACTGCCATTATTTCCTTTACAGGAAAACCACTGTTGTTCATTATACAGTGTCTGCAGCAGTATTATACCATGTAAAAGTACTTTGCATTATGATATATTGTCAGCATATTTGAAATGCATTTTAATGTCTCCTAGTTGTGTATTTGGGAATAGTTGATCGCAAATGGAATGCAGGCTGCTATTAGCTTATTATATTCCTTATTTTCTTATCATGGCAGCAAACTGGTACAGGGCCCATCTTAGATTCTGCATGGTGTTATCGTATATGTGATAAAATTTAGAACGATACACTCTCACATAAGTCTCATCAGTAATAATCTCCTATGAAATCCCATTGAGAATACAAATGTTTAAATACACTAGGGTTAATAAAAAATGGTACATTCATGCTCAGCTTTTCATTTGGGGGAAGTATACAAAACATCTCAAGCCAACCAAGAGCACAGTCATTAGACTGATGGGCATGCTCTATAGAGAGAGTTCCTCCTCATTCTCCCCAGGCTCCAAGGTTAGGACATCAAGGGAGTATGAGCTCCAGGAGCCCCCAAAAAATGCTTCTCTGCTCTGCGGTGGGCCAGGGAGCAGTTAGTGAGTCCAATAGACCAGTAAGTGCAGAAATTGGTCCTTCTGAAAACCAGAGATAGATGAAGTTCTAGCTCCCTCTTACTCATGTTTTATTTGCAACTGTAACAAAAATAATCTTGTTGTTTGAGATTTGCCCTTCTTGTTGTTGTTTCTTTTAGATCAGGTTCTAGCGAAAACTATTTGCCAGCTTTGGGTATTTATACTTGATGATAAAAGCCAAGGGAAAAATTCTTTCCTGATGAGGAACCCATGTTGTCACAATTTCAGAACTGTTAATAGAGGAATTAGGATATATCCTCCTCAGCTCAAAGGACTTTTTTCAAAGAACCAAATTATGGGGTTGGAGAGATTGTACAGCAGGTAGGGTGCTTGCCTTGCACAGAGCTGACCCGGGTTCATTCCTAGCACTGCATATGGTCTTCCATCCACCACCAGAAGTGATTTCTAGGTGAAGAGGCAAGAGTAAGTCTTAAGCACTTACTCCTTTGTATATGCACCTCTCAAAAGATAGAAAAGAAAAATTATATTCTTATTCTAGAGTGTTATAATTATTTTTATATATCAATTCAAAGTCTAACCACTGCATTTAAATACCTTACATTTAGAATGGATCTGGAGTCGGAGGGATAGCACAGTGGTAGGGCATTTGCCTTGCACATGGCTGACCCAGGACAGACCTGGGTTCGATCCTGGCATCCCTTATGGTCCACTGAGCCAGGAGCAACCTCTGAAGGCAGAGCCAAGAGTAACCCCTGAGCATCACTGGATGTGGTCCCAAAACAAACACAAAGAACAAAAATATGGAACTTGAATAAAACTGTTTCTCAGTCTCACAGGCTAGCATGTATGTATTGCATGCAGGAGTCCTAAATTCAATTCCAGGTACCAAGTGGTACCCCAAGCACCACCAGGAAAGACCCTTGAGCACAGAATTGAGACTTAACACTATTGTATGTGCCCCTCAAAAAATAGCTTCTAATTTGTTTCTCTGAACATGACTAAGCTTTTCTGTCCCTATGATGCATTTGACACCGAATCAACAGATATAAGAAGCATGATGAAAATATCCCATTGTGAACAATCATCACTAAAACCCACTCAAAACACAGTTTCATCAAAAGCCATCAACATATGGAGGATCTTTTTTTTAAAAAATAAAACAAAATGGTAGTTTTTTCTTTAGTAGAAGAAGATCTTTGGGTTAGTGTGACTAGAAAACCAGTATTCTAGACAAAGTATTTCATGTTCCAGAGCTCACATTTTGGTGGTTGGTGTTGTTGTGCTGTATTGGTTTTGTTGTTGTTGTTGTTGGTGATGGTGGTGGTGGTGGTGGTGGTGGTGGTTTTCTTTCTTTCTTTCTTTCTTTTTTTTTTTTTGTTTTTGGGCCACACCCAGTGACGCTCAGGGGTTACTCCTGGCTATGCGCTCAGAAGTCGCTCCTGGCAGGCACGGGGGACCATATGGGAACCGGGGGATGGAACCGTGGTCCGTCCTAGGCAAGGCAGCAGGCACCTTACCTCCTGCGCCACCTCCCGGCTCCCTCTTTCTTTCTTTTCTTTTCTTTTCTTTTTTTTTTGTTTTTGTTTTTGTTTTTGAGTCACACCTGGTGATGCTCAGAGGCTACTCCGGGTTCTGAGCTCAGAAATCGCTCCTGACAAGCACAGGGGACCATATGGGATGCTAGGATTAGAACCACTGTCCATCCTGGATTGGCTGCTTGCAAGGCAAATACCTTACCGCTGTGCTATTCTCTCCAGCCCCATGCTCTATTGTTTTGGTTTTCTGTTTAATGCTGTCTAGCCAGGTTAGCCCTCAAACACAGAAACATGGGATTCTTAGAAATGGAAATGATGGTAGGTCTGTTAAAGCCATGGTAACCAAATCTCCCAGTCACTTGGTTGGCTTGTGCAGGCCAACAGATTTATAAATCTGTGTTTTTGACACTAGTGGTGGAGAGATTAGGATCACTCTAAAGTCTAACAACAGGTTACTACCAAGCCATGATGCATCTTGAAAGGACCAGGTCTCAGTTGGGGTGAAAAGTGGGCAAACATTTGAGGAGGAATTCCACCCAAACGTGCTCATTCCTAGTCACAAAAAACAAACAAACAAACAAACGCCAAAGTCATCTTGCACTGCTCCAGAGCCAGGTCCCAGGAAAAAAAGAAGCAAACTTATTCTCCCTAGTTAGAGCTCGCACCATACTGTGAACCACACTGAGTCTCAGTGAAAAAGGGAGCAAGCAAATGTAACTCCACCCCTAACCTGTTCTGTTGGAAAGGAACAACAGGTAGCTGGCCACAAAGTTCAGGGCTCCAGCAGAGAGAGACTCTGTTGGTGATGAGGAGAAAACAATGTATTTGTAATGCCATCCCATTCAGCTCAGTGCTGTTCAAAGGAAGCTCAATGAGTCTAGGCTAAGAAAATAAAAGAGTTTGTGAAGCCAATCAGGATGGTAATCCTAACTCACTGAAGGACATTAAAAAATGGAAACCGTTATCAATTCAGAAAAAAACTGGGTTCGTATTCAGACTACCCTATGTGACTTTTGTCATTATCATCTTTTCTGATTCTTACAAAGTAAACCTAATTTTGAACCTCCCTCATTAGTCTTCCAGAAAAATTAGCACAGCTTATGCTAATTACTATTGCAAAATTTAATAAACTCGTTGAAATGGGAATAGTCTAATGAGGTTTTATTTATTGAACTAAGATAACTCCAAGGAAAAAGGTTAGGACAAAAGGATATACAACATGGTAATAAAACTACAATTTATTCAATTTCTAAACATGAATTTTATTGCAAACCTTTTAAATTCAAATATGAGTTACTGTGTGAATATGTTAAATCAATCTCCATCTTAATTCAATAATTGCGAGTCATTTTTTGCTTTTGACTGTAAAGGACAATTACCATACATAACCCTCTACCTCAACAATAAGGAAATCTCTGGTTATTAGTTCCTGGTCAGTAACTATTAAACATAACATAGATGATTTTCCCAGGTCTACACATTCTAAATATCTGGATCATCGGGCACAGCCTGACTTTCATCAATCTCCATCAAACAATTTGGCATCAGATAGAAATACTGTCTGGCAGTTGACACCAGATGCCCACTTTCTACCTGACATGAATTTCCCTCAGATTTTCTGAGGTGGCCTAATGAACTGTCCCAATTGTGGAAAGAGCTTGGGTCACAGTCTCCTACTTCGTCACATACTATTAGGCAAGAATGAAGTAGAAGTCCATTTTCTAAAGACAGCTGCAGGATTTGCTAAGTCCACTTTTTCTGGAAAAGAGTATCCGAGCTGATGTCACAGAGCCCATTTGCAATCAGTAACAGGCAGATTTAACCCAGAAAGAACTTCACGTACGCCCTTACCATCTGACCAGAAAGTCTCTTCTATGTCTCCTATAAATAGTTTTCCTCAATAACCACGGCTAACAGTCTTCTGACTGATAAAAATAGCGATGTTCTTCCCAAATCTGAAGGACAAGAAAAGTAGCTGCCCAAAAGGTGAGTGTGTGAAATCTTAACCACCTGGCTACACATAGCTCTCTACTGCACAGTGCGTGTATCCCGGACAGTCACTACAGCTACTCAGTGCAGATCCCATAACCTATTTTTATAAAATATGCAGAGATTCACGGCATAAATCTTCAAGCAAATCAAACACAAAGCAAGTAACAGACATTATGCTGCAATTAGGTAATTTAGGATCAAGTTGAAAACTGAAATTCAAATACAGTTGCTTTCTTTTTCCTTTGAAGCAATTCTCTAGAATTGAAAAGTCTTTTCATTGGGTGGAAGGGGGGGGATTCACACAGCGGCAGCGGCACTCAGGGGTTACTCCTGGTTCTGAACTCAGAAATCATCCCTGACAGTCTCGGGGGACCATATGGGAGGCTGGGAATCAAACTGGGGTTCATCCGGGGTTGGCCCTGTGCAAGGCAAACTCGCCCTACTGCTGTGCTATTGCTCCAGCCCCAATCCATTTTTACCCTTTCTTGTGTAAGTTCTTGTTATTCTCTTCTCTCATTGTTAAAATGGAAGTTTCACATATCAGCAAAGACAGGACTAGGGCTCTTAAAACCTTTAGCAGACTGAAGGACAATTAAATTCTGAAAACTCCAAAGCAAATAGGAATTGCTAAATGGAATTCTGCTTATCAACTGGTATCACTGCTTAAGAAGATAGTTCATGGGAACCAGTGGCAACCTCGAGCAAATCAATATGTTGGGATTTCAACCATTCTCGAAAGCACTCTCCTGACACACCCAGATCAGCTACAAACTATTTTCTCTCCATCAAACCAAGAAAGGGAAAAAGCATGAAAAGGATAAATGTCCTGTGTAATGTCTCAAAAGCCACCAACAGTCTAAAGTGCATACTTATTTTGCCTAAAATGTTTGAACTACCCCAGCCAAAAGAAGGTTTTAAGTACACTACTGGAACAGATGCAAGGCGGCCCCAAGCAGCCACACTAATGCAGTCCAGGTAACACAATCCTGTTTCAAACACATGGCCGGGCTAATTACAGCGCTGCTGAGTCAAGTTTCTTAGGCCATCGCAACCCACAGGAACAGGTCAAAATCAAATGTTATTCAAACCACAGTCATATCACCCTTCTGTATCAGAGTCCCAGTTTCAAACCAAACCAAGAACTTAAAAGCTTAACCTATTCACAAGCAACCAAAAAAAAAAAAAAAAAGAAAGAAAAGAAAAACAGTGTTTTCATGGTTGATGGTAAAGGAAGGTTTTTTTATCATCTAAGTTTAAAGGCCAGGGACTGCAAAACAAAATGCGAATTCTTTTTGAAAGAGGAGTAGGAAAAACTCACATTTAAAAAAAAAAAAAGGCAAATGGCAATTTAAAGAGGTATATTTAAATAAAGCAAACATCATAGGACTCCATTTACTTTTGACCTTCAGTTCCAAATTTGTTTTCCAGGACAGAAGCAAAAACTACATGAAAGGCATATTAGCTGTCACAGATAGACAAGTGCTTTAAGGCCACAGGCTGCATGTCATCTCCCTCCCATCTACATCCACCTTTGTTCACTTAGATTTCTGCTCATTTATCAAGGAAAAGGAAGTGTTTTTAGTGAATATTAGTGAGAGATACTAACATATCTGATTTAAATGTAAACTTGATAATCTTACACAGCAATCAGAATTCTCTGATTAAATCAATGATCGGTACTTCACATAAATTATGAGGTCACAATTACTTTTTATTCATCTGAAAAATAATAGTCTGCTCCCCACTGTACCCCAGAAACAAAGGAAGTGAAGAATCAAAAAGAAAGACCTATAGGCAGGGTTAGTTTGGTTTTGGGTTTGGGCAGGAGGATCCCTTGTTTATGACTCAAAAATCAAAGTTCCAAGCTCAGCAAAATATTTGTGTTTGGGTGTTAAATTTCTCAATGAAGAATAAGTTCGTCATCTTATTTGCAAGATTCTATTCCAGTAAGTTCTTTTTCTAGTTGACAATTGACGGTATCTATAAACCTTCCAGGTCATTTAACTCTCAATAAATAATGCCACATAACAAATGGTTTATCATACACATGTTTCCATACAATGAATTTCAACAATTAAAATGTAAAATGAATATTTGAAATGCAACTTTGCATAATATGCACACACACTGACTTGAAATTACTCTGAACAACTAAAACAGATTTATTGTTCTACCATGATTTACTTGGTCATGTCAGATTAGTAATATGGATCTGTTTAAAAACACAATAATTAAGACAAGCAAGATAAATTAATCAACTTACAATACAGTATGAACTCCTATCAAACCCGGGAAATCACAGTAGAAAATCCTAGTTCACAGATCTCTTTAAAGCTGCTTTTATGCATAAATAAAACCTTAAAATGTAGATGAATTACATCCAACAGAACTACTGTAGCTAAAAGTGATAATGATTCAAACATTTTTCAAATAAAAGTTAAATATTTATAAGCACCCAACCACATTTCATAAATCACAAACTATTATTATTTTATTTCTGAAGCTTCCTGGCACAGCATGAAGACTGAGCCACAGAAAGTCAGGAAAGTAAAAAATTAATAAATAACTATTCCTTTTAGGAGCATGAATCAGACACAAAACCAAAGCAATCCAAGAAATCAGGCCTCCAAAGAACATTCCATGTGGCTTTCCGAGGAAATCGCCATCGCCCAGTGCAGCTGAATTCATGGCCAAGAGGCTCATCCTGGCTGCTCGAATTCCCCACCCGCGCCCCATGAGCGACACAAGGCAGGTGTTTCATTATAATGAGGAACCCGAGTCCAGTGAAAGTCGAGTGGTCCCTACCTGTCAATTATCACTGGATCTGAGGGAGTCTCATTTCGGTTGCCACAGCTTTTCTTGTCACAACAGCGGCTGTGGAGCAAAGAAAAGAAAAAAGGAAGAAAGAAAAAGAGAGAAGGAAAGGATTTAGTACAACCATTACAATGCAAAAATCATCATTTAGGCACAAGGAAGGTTCAGGTTGCTGGGGTACTGATGCTAGAATTACCGCCAAGCCATACCTGGCACTCAACGGATCCCTGCCATAGAAAATTCTATTGGGGTCACCTATGGGTTAATGGCCAGGCTTAACCTCTCCCTGCACACAGGAGAGTGAGTGGGGGGTCTCTGAGAGAGGGTCTCCCTTAAAGCCGCCGGGAGGTGCAGTGTGATCGCAGGCGCCCGAAGAGAACATTTGGGTGTGGGTGGCTGGCTTCACTGTTCTTCCCTCACAATCGTACCAACTGTGTGCATCGCGTCAGTAATGAGCTCGCGAGGATTTCTCCCCCTCCACATCCCTTTGCCTCCACTTTCTCTTTTATGGCAGCTGTTTTCTCCAACCACACACAGTCTTTCCAAAGCCTCTGGCTGGGACTATTTGCTTCCCATCTCACCGGGAGTATCTGAGTGCATGCTGAATGGTAAGAAGGGAGAGAAGGAATAGATAGAGTGGAGACCACTTCGTCCATCCTGCTCTGGCCACAGGGGGAGGGGACATCTCTGGAAAGTTTGAGCACCCATGGCGTACATGTGCACTGCATTAGCACAAAGAGGAGGCAGCCACAGGCAAGAAATGCACCCAAAGACAGTCCCCACCCTGCTGTGATCTCAGGGCTTCCAGCACATTATAAGCTAGCAAATAAGAATGGGCTTGTGCACACCTAGGCACAAGCATTAAAATATTGATTTGAGAAGGGCAGGGAGGCAAGAGGGAAACTGAGGACATTAGTGGTAGGAAATGTGCACTGGTGAAAACATGGGTGTTGGAAATTTATTGACAAACTCAATCATAAACAATTTTGTAACTGTGTATTTCACAACGATTCAATTTAAAAAATTCGGGCCGGAGAGATAGCATAGCGGTAGGGTGTTTGCCTTGCACACAGCCAACCCAGGACAGACCCAGGTTCAATTCCCAGCATCCCATCTGGTCCCCCGAGCCTACCAGGAGTAACCCCTAAACACTTCCGGGTGTGGCCCGAAACACAAAATAAAAATAATTTATTAAAAACAAACAAACAAACAAAAAAGACTACAGCAAGTAGGGTGCTTGCCTTATATACAACCCAAACACAAATAAGCCCCAAGAGCTGCCAGGAATAATTCCTGAGTAAACCCTGAACATTGCTGGGTGTGACCCCAAAAAAACAAAATCTATTTGACATGTTAAGAATATGAGGAAGTTGCATTCTGCCAGTTATTACTAATAAAAAATGCCTTTCTCCCTTTTCATATGCATTTGTTTCTCCTGTACACACACAAATACACATATTCACATGCATACCCGTGCATATGCTCCACTCTGTGAATCATAGTCTAAATTTAGTGGAAAGAACCATACTCCGAATTTCATTTTCAGGACCCAGAAGTATTTTTCTCTGCAGGAGGAGATTTTTGACAAAACTGGGACTTGTCATTCTGACTTAGAACTAACTGCCTTTGAGAAAAGAGTTTCCCAAGTTGGTGCTAATTCTGTCAATTTGTCCCATCCTCCGAATGTCATGACTAGAAGCACCTCTTCAAAATCAAAACTCCCAGCTAAACACCACAGCCACCTGGCAGCCAGCCTGTCTCAGAGACAACTATTTTCCTCCAGACCCGAGGTCTGTGTGGACTCAGTAAGGGACATAAAGCCCCGTGTACCCCAATACCTAATGGTTAGATGGAGGAACAAGGGGATGACAAGTTGTAGGAAGCCATACCAAAACAGTATTTAAAAACTCAAATGTCATCCTGAACTCTGACCCTGACACACACAGATTTCAAGGACTTGAGTGAAATGGTGAAGAGTATTGGTTCCAGGCACAGATCTGTCCCCTGTGTCACCTCAGCACAACACTCCACCTCCTAGTCCTCATTTGCTCATTTGTGAAAAGAAACTACTCAGACCCTTCTTTTCAAAAGTTCCACTTACATCACTTCAACTTTCCAAAAGACCACATGAGCCACCTGTTTTCACCAACTGAAAGGAATATGATGAGAACTATTGCTTATGTGACTTTGGTTGAAAATAGTGTTGAGTGTCTGCATTAGACACAGGCAGCAAGGCCCCAATAGCAGCTCCAAGTTCTTTCCTGAGAATCATGTGCGTGTGAGCATGCATGCACCAACACTGAGCTCATCTCTCTCTCTCTCTCTCTCTCTCTCTCTCTCTCTCTCTCTCTCTCTCTCTCTCTCTCCCACAGAGACTGAGCTCATCCTTCTCTCTCCCCCCCCCACCCCTTCAAGAATCACCTTTGGGGAGCTGGTGTGATAGTACAGCATGCAGGGCATTTATCTTGCATGCAGCCAAATTGCCAGCTTTAATCCCTGGCATCTCATATGCTCCCCTGAGCATCACGCAGGATTCCTGAGTGCAGAGCCAGGAGTAACTCCTAAGCATTGCCAGGTGTAGCCCCCCACTGCAAAAACAATTACATTTCGTTGTCTGTTTGGCCATGCCTGGCGGTACTCAAGGGTTTCCTGAGTCAGAACTCAGAAATCACTCTTGGCAATGCTCAGGGACCACATGGGATGCCAGGGATTGAAACTGGGTCAGCTGCATATTTAGGAAGCACCTTCCCACTGCACTATCTCTCTGGCCCCTAAAAATCACTTTAAACAGGATGTACTGGGATCAGAGTGATGATACAGCAGGTAAGTGTGATCCCCACATCCCATATGGTTCCCTGATCCTGCTACAAATGATTTCTGAACTTAGAGCCAGGAGTAAGCCCTGAACACAGATGAGTGTGGCCCAACAAACAAAAGTAACAAAAATAATTCCAAATAAACAGGTTGTATTATCCCAGACCCCTGCATGAACTGAATCTGAGTTACTGGGCATCTTCTCACAAGTTATTTTGGGAGCCTGAGAATGTTCAAAAATGTTTTCATATAAGGGGAGAGAGTGGTGCACAGCCGGAAGGCATCTGTCAGCCTTGCCTGTGCTAGCCTAGGACAGACCACAGTTCAATTCCCAGGCATCTCCCAAGCCAGGAGCGATTTCTGAACGAATAGCCAGGAGTAATCCCTGAGCATCACAGGGTTTGGTTGAAAAAAAAGAAACAAACAAAAACGTTTTCATATAAAACAACTCAGATTGCCTATAGAAGATGTGGTGTCTAGATATACAATGAAACACTTCTCACCTATTAAAAAGAGATGAAATCTTCCCATCCACAAAAATATGGATGGACCTTGGGTCACAGGTTATAAAATAAGTTGGAAAGACAAATCTGCCTAAGTTACCTCATATGTGAAACAAATACAACAAAACCTTTACAAAAGGACCACAGAAGGTTACAAAGAAAATGGGGCCAGGTGGCAAGTAAAGGAAGCATGATGGATGGGGTGAAGCTGTCCTCCCAATTTCTGTCATTGTCACCTCAATCAAAAACAGTGTTCTCATACTCCAAGGCAACAGAAATGGAGAGCCTTAATAGGAAGCACATCCGTGTTAGGGGTTAACAGGGATGGGGGTGACATTAAAATGGTAAAGGGAAGTGGAGAGGGGTGGTGCTGGAGTGTTTTTTTCATGAAACCTTGTATGATGAGTACTGTGAATCAGGGTGCCTAAAACAGTTCAAAATGTTATCATATAAAATGAATCATGAATAGAGCAACAGCTCAAGTGGAAAGGCTTGTTGTTTTCCTTCTTCCCTTTTCCCTCTTCAAGCAGGGGCTAGAGAGGAGTGGGTAAATCGCTTGTTTTGCATATGGCTGATCAAATCCCCCACACCCTGTAGGGTCCCCAAACATCACCGCCTGAGTACAGCTTGGTGTGGTCCAAAACCAAAACCAAAATAAAGAAAACACGATAGCATGTAGGTAATACAAGCCCCAGTGCCCCCCCCCCCACATCCTGCTGGACTAAGAGCACTCCAGTAGCTCTAAGTTTTTTCCCAAGCGGTACAAGGATGAATGTGGACTAGTGCCTTTGGCTCGAACGAATCACCTGACTACCCTCCCCCGTCCCATAAGGCAGCCATCCCAATTGGTGCTTAGAATGTCCCCTACCCACAGGATATCCACAGTGAGTTGCAGGGCTGGTCAACAAATAGAGTATTTTTCCAAATATCAAGGGGATTGTGCCACAAATCAAAGAATTGTGTCAAGACCTTGCAAGGCTCCCCATAACCCTGAGACTACCTGTGTCCATGTCCTGATCCCCTTGTACCCCAAGGGGCCCATTCCAGCCCATTCCAGCCCATTCCATAGTCAACTTTAATGGCTCTGAAGTGAGATTTAAGTCTTGGGCCTCTGCTTAGGGAATGTACCCCCCAATTCATGCCCAACCTACAGCCCAACTCTATCTCTCCCCTTCTCACCTCCACCTCTGTGATCCTTTCTCAGCAAGACTGACCTTGCCATCTTTGGTTTCTCCTTTCAGGATACTCAACATGTAACTGCTCACATGCATTTCTGCCTGATTTCTCATGCTGTCCTCCATCCACCTACCCTTCTAGCCTGAACACTTAGTAGAGAATGAAACTATGGCATAAAGCATTAGATGAGATAGCACTGACTAACTTAGGGCTGGGGAGATAGCTCAGTGAACTATACACATTATGTCTACACAAAAGGCAAGGGTTTGATCCCAGGCACAGTCAAAAGTGACCCTAAGTAACAAAGCCTATATTCACTCTGAGCACCCCTGAGTATGACCCCCAAACATGAGTTTCTGGACAGTTCTCCTAAGGACCGGTGCTTTTAGCCCTTCCATGGTCAGTTTGAGCCCTCTCTGCTTAGAAACAGGGTCCAATTACCTGACCCCAATACAGGTTAATCTTGCTGGTCATCTCTGAGCCATTGGCTTCTTCACTTGATCTCAATGCTCCCTGCAGGCCACCTTTGATTCATTGGTTGCTTGGTGGGTGTGTGGCATGGGGCAGTGCTCAGGGATGGCTCCCAGTGGCCTGTCTACCCAGCATAATTCCTCTTGTCCCTTCACATTCAAAGTGATGTCCACCATGTTCTTGCCATCAGATCTTTAATAGAATCCTGCTTTTAAAAACCGATGCATCATGTATTTGCAAAACCTAAAGAAGATTGATTTCAATTTACTGAATCTGCAGAAACTACCCTTGGATGACCAGGGAAAGCATCCATGCCATTGAGTCAAAGAGTTTGGGGGGGGGGGAGGAGGCTGGAGCCTTAGTACAGCAGGCAGGCACTTGCTCACAGAGGTTCAATCCCTGGAATTCCATTTGGTTCCCCAAACCCCACTAGGAGTAAACCCTAAGCTCCAGCAGATGTGGTCCAAAATATAAGCCTCCCACACACACAGAGAAAAATAAAAGTTTTTTTGAATACAAGATCAAGTCATTTTTTAGGCACTCAAGTTACTGGGTGACATTTGTAACAGAGCAAGATAAACTTAATATTTCCAACACCTGAAACCCTAGTCCCTGGTGAGTTTGGTTGGGTTTTTTGTTTTGTTTTGTTTTTTGCTTTTTGCTTTTTGCTTTCTTGGCAACAAAATAGAATCATCCCATCAGTGTGAATTCTGTCTCTTTCACCATAACTCCCATGTACTATAAATACACAGCTTTGGTGACAGAAACACAAAGTTTTATTGTGCCATAAGCCCTGATAGAAAGCACTGTGCAAAGTTGTTTAGAAATTAAATATCTGAAACAAGCTATTTTCAAATCCAGGGGCCTCACTATTTCATGTCTGCATTGAAGAAATTTCATCTTGGGGAGAGCAAGCTGTCGTTCACACCATATGGCTAATGGTGGTGCATAGCAATTAGCCAGGCTGATTAATGGTGAACAGACTCTAATTTTATGCTTATAATTGAGCCCGCATTTGCACCCCTGGTGCAAATTCAGCACATCCCAACTTCACTTACAACAGGCAAGAAATCAAGAAAAATAGGATGGCCTGGAAAGTGAGATTTTTTCCTCTTAAAGCCCCCTAAAGAGCATCAGATTTGCAATTTAAAAGACTGTTAGCCACACAATAGATGACAGGTTTGGGTAATAGGGTCAGTAGGCCTGGTAAACAAACAGCACCCCCATTCCCTCTTCTAGGCAGGGCGGGGTGGGAGTGGGCTAGAATCTGTCATATTAGCAAGATGACATTTTGAATATGGCTTTCCCTCTTAGCTATGAACTGCAAACAACATTTGCCTTCAGTGGCTGAAGCATTTTATTTTTTTTTTTTTTTGCTATTTTTATGTTTCTGAAAAACATACAGCAGTAAAGCACACCAACCAGCATCATAAAGTACTTTGACCAATGCATTTTAAGAACAAGAAAAATATAAACTGCTTTCATAGATGTTTGCTTATGTGTGAAAAGCATAATAATATGTCAAAGGATTTCAAGAATGGAACTGTTTCCAGCACAATCCAAGCATGTACAGATATGAGATGTAAATTGATGATATATATATATCATATATATATATATGAGCTGGCCTATTGCTTGAAATTCATCTCCTTGTATGCCTCCTATTTCACTAGAATCATATGTACTAGAACATGGAAAATTCATTCTAATGACATGCTAATTGTGGGTGGGGGAAAGAATACCACAAATGAGGTCTATTTTTCATGCTTTTGAAAGTGATTTTACTCATCTATTCCACAAAATGCAGCTCACTCTTATTTGTCCAATTGTTGTATACAGTTTAACACCAATTTCTACCTGAGACTATTTTCTTTGGAAATCCATAACACTTGGGGTCTCTGCTCCCATCCTAAAATTAAAGAAAAGCAACCTGCTTTTCTTTTGGAATAATTAACAAGTTTTATAAATCACTGAAGTGAAAACTTGTGAAACTCCTGTATATTTTAGAATAATATATGAGATGTATGTTTTTTAAAGAGGAGTTAGTTTTATTAATATGCAGACATAATTACAAATTACAGATGAAAAGGTTCACTCCTCTTTGGGATTTTGCTAAGGGAATATATGAAACACTTTCCTGTTTTATTTCCACCTGTAAGAGTTTTAAGATGCTCTCCCCACACTTCCGATTTTCCTGGGAGAAAACGGCCCCAGGGTAAGGTCCTGGATGAGCTTGTGGGGAAGTCTGAGAGCGTCGCCTTGCCTTACCTATGCCAGGGAGAGTCTGTGTGGCCAACAAAGCAATTAGCAGAACCTCTCTCTGATGAGATGGTGGCCTTGGGCTTTATCCAATTACTCAGAGGAGCATAGCAGGAGCAAAGGGCCAGTGTCAGGTTAGGAAGTGACTTACTGGACAGTGAGAGGCTGTTCTCTCTCTTGTCCCCTCTGCCAGGTGGAGACTGCAAGTGGTTGTATCTGCCCTAAAGGGTTTTTGCTTGCAGCTCAGGCAAAATTGAAGACACTTATTGGTGGGAAATATAAATTTTTATACCACTTAGACATCTTCACCAACCTTCCAGTAACTTACTATGTTTAGACAATTGCTACATTGTCAGAGTTAAAGTAGAGGAACAAAATCAAATGGAGGAAGAAGAAGAGATTAAGGGGGGGGGCACATATTTTAAGATGGAATTATGCCAAAATCATTCTGGTCATGTTTTTAGGTGAGCTAAAAAGTATGGTCTAGGCCTAGGGGCCAGAGCAATAGTAGAGAGGAAAGGTGTTTGCCTTGCACAAAGCTCCCAGGTTCAATACATAACATCCCATATGGTTCCCTGAGTGCAGAGCCAGCAGTAAGTCCTGAGCATTGCCAGGTGTGGCCCCAGAACAAAAGGACAGTTTAAGAGCCAGAAAGATCCCAGCACTCCTGGTCCCCTATCACAGAGTCCGTCAGAGTGATGCATCACAGAGTACAGTCCCAGAGATCCTTGAGCACTGCTGAGTGTGGATCCGGAGGCCAACAACACTGCCAGAGGGGTCCAGGTAATCCCTGGCACCACAAGGCCAAGAAGTTGGGTGTCTCAAGACTCTTGGCACCGCTAGTTTAAATCGCAGTTTGTCTGTTGGGAATCACTGGGTGTGGTCCTTGTGGCCCCTGAGAACTGCTCGGGAGGCCACATAAAGATAAAAAAGGATGGGGCCAGACCAGTGGCACAAGTGGTAAGTCGTCCCATATGGTTCCCCAAGCCAGGAGTGATTTCTGAGCGTGTAGCCAGGAGTAACCCCTGAGCATCATCACCAGTGTGGCCCAAAACCAAAAAAGAAGAAGAAAAAATAAAAAAGGGTGAGTTATGACTTTCTAGTCTGATCCAAATAGACACTAATCTAAGACTTACCCAATTCAGAGGGCATATATGAACATCGAAAAGGTTATATTGTGTTTTATTTGACTGGGAGGGAGAGAAGTATGGAGCACTTCTTGTCGCCCATTAACAATGTGACATCAAAATGGAAACAAACATATCTTGGGATGAAATCTAACAATAACTAAGTCATCCCTGGCACTATAAAACCAAATATATCTAACAGTCTTCTCTGAATCATCTACTAGAAGAAAATAATTGTATAACCCCAATCAGCATTTACCCAAATCTGAAATTCAAGTGCATCTCTTTGCTCATTAATATTAAAAAAACAGAAAGCACATCTTACCTGCACATAATCTCGTGTGTGAGCAAAACTCGGCACATTTCAGGATTCTTGTCTTGGCCTTCATACACTATGGCCTGCAAACAAAGGCACAGTTTGAGCTACGTAACAAAGAACAAAAAATTTCGCCATTGCTGCAGACCAGTAAGCTCTGGGGACCACAAGGCCTCAGATTTGTTGTTAAAGATCAACCCAGATTGAGGTGTGAGGGGGGCATGACACCACCTATGGGCCCATCTTGAATCAGAGTGCCATTTACTCTGTCATCCATGAAGTTCTTTGCAATCAGAATAAAAACAAAAAATTTTAAATCTACCAGTGAAGAGAAATAAAGCCAAACTACTCAGCAGATTGTAATACTACTTACTGATTTAGAACATGGGAATAAGTAGACAGGATATGTAATGTGTTTGGTATGGGTGTTGGGGGACAGAACTGGAGATAGAACCCAGGGCCTCACATAGGGTGCATGTCTCTATCCCTAGAGTGACATTGATATGTCAGTCTTGGATATTTGCTGCCTCATTTTACTATGCCCATTCCCAATTTCCAGTGTTCTGTAGGTGAAGGTATGATTCATTAATCAATTCAACAATTATGTCTCCTTTTTTTCCTTTTAGATGATTTATCCATCAAAGACAATCTTTCTTCTCTCTCTGGGTTGAATGCAGACTTTCTGATTGCATGCCCACCAAAACAGTGGTTAATGGTTTTTCAGGGCTTGAACTCAAGAAGAATGTCTCTAGCCTAAGAAAAAATGACACCTGACTCCCCAAACCCAGAGCATCCAACCACCTCACGATCAAGCTGCTCTTAGCAGCCTACATGCAAACACCTTACAGATTACCATCCTCAGAAAGACTCCTGGAATGGCTACTTACTGGAAGATCTGTGCATTAATCCCTGGATCAAAGAACTCCCAGCTACTGATAGGCAGTTCTCTGCATTGGAATACATTTTAACTAATTTAACACTATATCACTGCATAATCCCAATATAACACCGCCTCAAATTATAAATAAAATGACTTTCACACATCAGATAACCCTCGATTTCTTGGTGTCAAAATTATTCAAATTAATCAAATACCAGTCTTCTTGACTTCATAGGAATGTCTCTATGACTAACTTGCAGTTGGTGCTAATACTCTTGGTTTCTGAGTGGGGGACTTACACAGCCTGGAGATGATGGGGGTAGCCTATGACAAATAATCGGAGACCCTCTGAGCAAGCTCAGGGTATAATCCCTAACCGCACTAATAAAGAAAAAATTGCAACACATTAAACAATGACCAAAGCACTTTCATACTACTTCTCTGTGATAGGCCCGTCAAAGTCATTTCTTGCATTAATTTTTTATATAATTTTAGGCACAGAAGAGTTGCTTCAATATACAAAGAATTCCAAGATTTTTCAAAGAATTACCCAGAGTTTTCAAATGTTTACATTTTACTCAGTTTGCTTCATTCTTTCCTCGCGCCCTATTTTTCCCCAAAGCACTTATTAGCAAATTGCAGACATGCCCCAAATACTTCAGCCATATTTTTTTAAAACCAGGAATTCTCTCACATAACCACAGTCCAATTAGCTGAATCAGAAAATTAACACTGATACAATATAATAATCTAATCTGCAGATCTCATTTAAATGCACCAATTATCCAATAATGTCCTTTATAGGCAAAGAAAATCCAATACAATTGTTAACATTCAGTATTCTTGTTCCCTTTAAGGCAGAACATTCTTGGGTCTTTGTATTTCAGGACACTGGCACTGTTGACAAACAAAACTGTTCTTTTGGAGAACATCCCCCAGTTTGGTTTTGTCTGATGTTCCCTCAGACTGGCATACTAAGGTTAGGTAACCTTGAGGGCTCAGAACTCCCCACAGAGAAGGCCTAGCTTTCATCTACCAAGTTCCATCACTGCCAGGGAACCTGAAGTTCGCATGCTTGTCCACCAGCCCCCATTAGCCAGATGGGCACACACCATAGAACCATTCCACCCTCTGTAACTCAGAACTACCTTCTGAGAGACAAACCGCAATTGATATGAATATTTTTACAAACATGATTGTAGTTGGGTTTCAGTCATAAAAAGAATACCCCCTTCACCAATGCAACATTCCCACCACCAATGCCCCCCATCTCCCTCCTCCCCCACCCCCTGTCTGTATTCAAGACACCCATTCTACTTCTCTCACTCATTAATATTATCATGGTAGTTGTTAGTGTAGTTATTTCTCTCACTGCATTCACCACTCTTTGTGATGAACTTCATGCCATTGAGCTGATCCTTCAGGCCCTCATCTCTATTGTCTTGGGCATTATTACAATAATGTCTTTTATTTTTCTTAAAATCCATAGATGAGTGAAACTATTCTGTGTCTCTCTCCCTCTGACTTATTTCACTCAACATAATAGATTCTATCCTTCTCCTATCCTCATCCAGTAACTGAAGCACATATCCATAGCTTTTCCGATTTTGCAAGTACCTGGAGGTTGTTTGCTCCAGAAAATGCATGAAGTACAGTGAAACCACACTGAAACCCCAAATTACATCTGCGTATTTTATTTACTGCCTCTACTGCTGAAAAAAATCAAAGAAACATTGTAGATAACTGATTAGATTTCATTCGTAGGACTGAAAAATTCTAATCACACATTTCTGCAAAATCTCATTATTGCCACATGCTTTATACGCTCTTATTATCCCTGATAACCTCCATTTCTACTTTAGTTTACTGTCATGCTAAACAAATACAAATAACTTAAGAAATCAATTTAAAAATATTAGTAAATTTTGCCCTTTTGTTTAAAAAAGATTTGGATATTTTTAAGTGGGGGAGGGAAAGAACAGAGTATAAATTTATAACAGCCCCTCTTCTGGTTCTTTCTAGATGATTACTGATAATATTTTTACTGCAGCTGCTGGAAACATTAAAATGTAGTCTGTGGTGAGTGATATCCAATTCAAGATAGCTAGAAGCTAGAATGCCAACAGGCTCCCTGCCTTGTGCAAACAGCAGCTTCTCTCTAGAATCCCGAGAAGCCTGGGTTTTAATCTTTTGAGACTGGACATCATTTATGGTCTGCCCGAGCCTCCACCTATGATGTAACTCTTCCCCAAGTGCAAACCTGACGCTTGGCTTCTGGCGACGGAGTCAAAGCAGAATCTTCTTCTAAATCAAGCACAGATAAATGAAAACCTGAGCTTGATGTGCTCAGAATTCGTTAAGAATTCTGGGGAGAGATGCCATCCTAACGGCTACTTACCCCTTCTTGGGGCCTCTGCAGAACAATATTTCTCGGCATATGAATGCAGAAAAAGAAGAGCTGCTTCTAGGACTTCAGAAATCAAAGCAAAGAAAACAGAGAGCCTTTCCCTTCTCCAAATGGAGCAAACCTCAAATCCTGAAAACTGCAGCCTCAGAGTGGCAAGAGTTAGAGCGAGTACACCGAGTCAATGCCATACCCACCTAGCAGCTCCTAAGCAGTTTCTATTACTGAAAAGACTTCTCTCTGTGTCTCTGTCTGTGTCTCTCTCTGTCTCTCTCTCTCTGTCTTTCTGTGTGTGTCTCTCTCTCTTTCTGTCTGCCTCTCATAAAGCAAGGGGTCAAGAAACCAACCTTCTAATGAGAAGCAATCTTAGAAAATATGATAAGTTTAGTCTGTGAATGTCTCTAATGCAGAGTGTCAACAATAAGGCTTGTAAAAATTGCCTCCAGCTCCCCCTCCGGCTCACTCTACTCTGCAGTTAGCACACAGCCAACCTGGATTTGAAGCCTGAAAGATAGGGATCCTCTGACACTAACTTAAGGAGAAGTTTCTGCTCTCCTTCCTGCTTAAATGTGTGCCTCTGTGGGGCATGAATAAAGCTCATCGAGGCTGGATCAGCTGGGAGATCGCAGAAGCATATAAACAGCATTGACTATTTTAAGTGAAACCATTTTAATAGACAGCTGGTTTAGGGCCAGACAATGGAACACCAAGAAGAGGGCTTGTTTTCCACCTCCCCAGTAAATCAAGCGTCTGCTCCCTATGTGGAGGTAGACCAGTGCAAGGGCGACAGAGACAGCAGCGGTTTAAATAAATCAACGTCTTTATCAGGAATAAGGTGGGAGGCCTGGCACAGCGGCAGGCAGAAGAAGGAGAGAGAGAAACCTAATCATATAAACTATTTAAATAAATGAATTGATGGTGGGCAAAATAAGTTGAGGTTGTAACTAAGAAACAAAAAATTGAAAATGAAGTAGAAAACGATGTTTACATTAATCCTGCCAGTGGCAAATAAATCCCTTAAGGTGGCAGCAATGCATATACAGGAAGAGTCGTGCAAGAATAAACAGCATCACCTTCATCTCCACTCTAAGAAGGTGATGCAATTGATAGACCAACCTTGACAGATTTGGAGCAGAATTTTTTTCCTGGTAAAGCAGCCTCCCTTTTTTTAATTGCCTTTTTTAATAAACAGAAAGAAAATATCACAATTATTTTAATGCTCTAGTAACTAAATCTAGTAACAGATTTAAGAATTTTTTTTTCAAAATTTTTTTTAATTCGACAAGAAAAAGAAGGGAAAGTGGAAATTAATTGTGAAACTCTCAAATCTTTATAAGGCAAATAAGGTGAGAGTTAAACAGTTTAAGAGGATAAAATATTTTTAATTTAAAGCCTGACTATGAATTAACCTGTAACAACTTTAGACCGAAATCAACTCAGAAAATTGACTGCAGTTGTTACTATTTCAGAAAGCATCTTCAGAGAAGTGTGGGACACTAATACTCAGCCCTGCATCCAGAGATGTTTCAGGAAACTATCCTGGACCCGAAAAGTTAATTGAAACTTGCTATGAGTGAAGACCACACAGTCACGCAAAAAAAAAAAAAAAAAAATCCTGGTGAACACACACCAGGATCACACTTCAATAGGACTAACACCAAAGGAAACAGAGAACCAGCATGGCTGTTCTTTGTTTACTTTTCTAATAGTTTTAACTCTTTGTGTTCCAGACCAGAATAAAGAGGACAAGGCATGGAGAATGTTCCCAAGTTTGCATCATCAAAAATCTGAAAGGATTTTAGGAACAAAATGTTTTTATTTAGAACGTTTAAAAAAAAAAAGGGTTTACAACAAAACTATAGATTTATTCTTTGAAGAAAAAGAAGCAAGGGAGAAGGAGCCTTAGGAGGAAGGGAGGGAAGGAGGGAGAGAGGAGAGAAGGAAGGAAAGAAGAAAGAAAGGAAGGAAGGAATATGAAAGGAAGGAAGGATGGAAGGAAGGAAGGAAGGAGTAATAAAATTCCTCATTTTCTACTACTTAAATTACAGCTAGGGGCCGGTGAGGTGGCGCTAGAGGTAAGGTGTCTGCCTTGCAAGAGCTTGCCAAGGAAGGACCACGGTTCGATCCCCCGGCGTTCCATATGGTCCCCCCAAGCCAGGGGCAATTTCTGAGCGCTTAGCCAGGAGTAACCCCTGAGCATCAAATAGGTGTGGCCCGAAAAATAAAAAAATAAATTACAGCAGTAACCTTAAATATATAGTTGTTATTATTTTATCCACATACAAGAAAAAGGCCAAACCTAATTTGTCACCTTCAAGAATAAGTTTATGAATGTATAAAGTACTCCAATTGAAACTGAGGTGCCATCGAAATGCAAACTGACAACAAGCCTTTGACAGTAAATTAACAAGAATTGAAACCAATTTTTTAAAGTATCAATACCTACACTATCATGTGCTGCAGTATTAATCATCACAGACAACCACCAACTTCTACCACTCATCACTTTTTTAAAAAACACTAGCTCATGCAGTGCTAAACATTTCCAGTGTAGGGGGAAGGAGCCTTATTTTAGAATTAATCTGTGCCAGGCCAGAGAGAGAGAGAGAAAACTGTGGTAAGGCATTTGTCTTACATAAGGCTGACCCAGCTTTGATCCCTAAGACCCCATATAGCATAAGTCCCATAAGTCCCCATAAGTCCCTCCAGGAGTGGTATCTGAGCTCAGAGCCAGAAATATGCTTGAGCACCACTGGTTTGACTCAATCACACACACACACACACACACACACACACACACACACACACACACACACAAAATTAACCTGTGTCAAAGAAAATACTACAAATGTGACATTTCATAAATGATTTTGCTTCAATTCATAGCTTGGATACTGGCGAACAAATTACAAAGATGTGATTTCAGCTCAGCAACAAAGCAGACCCAATTTCAGAAGAGAATTAGGAAAGTCACAAAATAATATCAGATTCAGTTTACTGTTTAGTTACATCACAGTCCTGAAGAAAGAGACCGTGCACACAATGCAGTCAGCTTTAGAACGCATTATTTATGTCTCAAAGAAATTAAACCCTTTATATTATTCAAAGGCAATGTAAATGCAATCATTCTGACAAGCCCATATGATATTTCTGTTGCTATCAGTAATAAAAAAGTATTCCACTCTTCTCATAGTTACATTTACTTCCATAATAGTAGATTCTTTGGCCAGCTTAGTCTACCCAATAGAATAATAAGAAGAAGAAGAGATATAATAAAAGGCAGCTCACTTATCAAGTGCTTAATATGTGTCAGTCACTATTCTGAGCACTTTCCATGGATTCATTTCATTCTCCTCACAGAATGTTGAAGTAGGTGCAACTATTATTTCCATGATCTCCTTTCCAAGTGCTTACAGATTTTAATCACTCACTAATACAAAGTCATTCTTGTTCAACAACTAGTTAAACAATCCACCACCATCCAAACACTACTTCATCCTCTCAACGATTTAAGTAAAGACTTAAGAGCAGACGACCAGTGTAGTCAGACATTTCAATAAATGCATCACTACTAATATGTTCTTTTTTAAGGCTGTTCAAATATTCACATGGAAACAGCTCTAGCGTAAATATCCCCGAACAAATGGCTGTATATTATCCAGGAGGGAGCAGTTGGACCGCCAGACTGGGGAAGTACGAGGCCATCTGGCTCCGGCAATCTCTCCAAAACCATCAGCTTTGTTTTCACCCCCAGACTCCAAACAACACATTTTCCACTGTGATGAGTTTACATTTTCCCAAACACAGGTCCTGATCATGCATAAAAATTCCAAACTTCTTCATTCTTCGATGTGCAAGGAAATTTAAATCACCTGCATTTTTGACATGCGACCAACGGAAAGAGAAAGCGGCTTAAATTTGGATCCTGACTAAATTTACCGACCCTTGATTTATTGGTTTCCCAAATATATGAAAGAACCTCTCTCTGCTGGCCTAGCAAATTCCTTTGGAACCTATTGCTATACTAAAAATGTGTTTATCTCCCAATGAAGAGCCACAAACTAAAGGGCTGTTCATCAAATCTACATGACTGTGGCAGCATATAATGACACAATCAATAGTGAAAAAAAGCTCTGGCACCATCAATATCATACAGTATCAAGAACATCCAAAGAAATCTACAGAGAAGACTGGCTGGAAGAGAAATGCAAGAACCTTTCTAATTCTCGAACTTCCAGCCTCCTGCTGCTTTTAGGGTATCCTTACCCACCATATCTCTCACCTTCAGATACATATATAAAATGATTCTGTGACTAACCTTTCCCCCTTTCCAAAAGAAAAATAAAATGCTTTCTTTGGGAGTTGAACATTTGTTTTTGACACTTTTGTAGAACAGGGATTCTTAGAATTATAAAAATGTCACTTTTTAAAAACAAGATGTGAATAGGGGAAGTAAGTTAAAGGCACTAAAAAAAAAGCGATTTAAAACTATTTTAAATAACTCAATCATAGGATGCTCTCATATTCGAAACAGTGGCATTCTGCAGTGAGGCATGTGAAACCTCAGTCTACCCCTGCACCACTCAGTTCTATTTCAGCCCCTGTAGTAGATACAGATTCTGAACAGAACAACCTTGGGACTCTATAGGCCGCTACGCCTGTTCACTAATAGGAAACCAAAAACAGCAAAGATACAAAACAACCTATTTTTAGTCCAGCTAAACTTGGTTTTCAACAACCCTTCCCAAAGCAAATCTCTTCTTTTCTAGTTGGCAGGGGAGGAGGGATTATTTTATTTTTAATCATGGCATCCTTCTGTTTTCTGAAAGAAGCAGAGAAAATAATGAAACCTGCTCACATCCTTACACCTTCACTTCTAGTGAGGCTTCCTCCTGTCAGATAGAGTCCAAAATTAAGAGCCATTACCTAAAATAGTGTCCTGAGACACTCTGGAAAGGTGTGAAATACTGTGTCATACCAAGACATTTTGGTTGATTGAGCACATTTCTGTTTGATCTCAATGTCACAAATTTCACCTGAGACCAGCAGCCTTAATGAAACAGAGCACAACAAAGCCTGGGGGTTTTCCTACCTAACAGTCCCTGGAAGTTTTAAGTCCAACTTGTGAATTAAAGACATGACATCATATCTCAGACATAAATGCTGCTACATTAGGAGAGATGAACATCTTGGAGGAGATGTGAGGCTGAGCATTCCTTCTGAATTTATGGTGTTATTAGCACTTTTCACACAGCTGAAGTGATTCCATTCTGCTCTCTAAATATCAAAACCCTGAGTCTATGTGAAATTATTTTGGGGGAGGGTCTAGAAATCATTTGATCAGTCAGCTTTTGCCAAGCCTTACTTCCAAGGCGTCACTGTAGACTTAACAAAAATCAGAAAATAAAGAACTTTCCATTGGACTTGATGTTTAATTATCATAAAAAACCTAAATGAGAAGACTGTTTTAAACTTTAAGGCTTAAAATATAAATAATTATGTCACAGCTAAGGAAAAGTTACTACTCAAATAGTCTGATTTTTAAAGACTCCTGAGTTTATTAACTGTATATAAAAGCTAATTCACGTTCTCAACCCTTCAAGCACATAACCAACCAACAAATAACCAGGAATTTGTAGGAACCGCGTTTCAAAGTGAAAGCTACACAGACATTAGACAATTATTATAAAAGCAAATAAGGATGAATCAAGAAATCCTGTTTCTTTTTTAAATATTTACATGAAGCTCAGATAATTACTGAAACCTTTTCCAGGTCACTCCCCAGCAAAATATAACATACACTCACAATTTTAACTTTCAGTGAGATGTCAGAGGATGGCAAATGAATTTTTATACCTGCTATTATTAAAAATAAACCATTTCTCTTTTCAAGAACCCACCAACTGATAGAATTATGAAGCTGTCCAAAAATTGCCTTAAAAGATAGTTTAAACTATATGTAAACTATATATAAACTATAGTTATAGCAACTTTGTTTCTAAAATGATATCTGATGTGCTTGCTTTACAAAAATCAAGATTCTGCTCCCCACCATAGGATAGCATATTATTCAGCTCCTTCCCAATGAGAGTAGCAGTGCTCAGCGGCACTTTTTGCTTAAAGGTCTAAAATAAAGTTCTAAGTGAAAATAATCATTTCCAATACCTGCTAATTTTGCTGTCCCTCCAGCTGTTCATTTCATAGTCCTGTCTATGGGCTAATATTTAAGTGACCAATGTGACATAAGAAAACAAGCTCTATACCCAGTTTTCTGAGGATGTTTAAATGTACTTGAAAAAGTAAGTTCTAACAGATTCACATAGAATATGTATGAGAGTACATATATCACCCCCCTCTCATCATTCTTCTCTCTTCTGATGAGAATGGCAGGAAAGGAAATCTAGGGTATCAAAGACAATTTTTTAAACAAAATTCTATTAAAGGAATTCAATTTGTTTTGATATTAACATTAAAAATGTTATTTAAATCAGGTTTTTGTGTTTCTGCTTGGCAGGGAGAAAAAAATCAACAAAATGTAATGTGTCAAAATGAAAGGGAATTATCCTGTATGATAAAAATGGTTAGAAAAACCAAGACTAAAAGTATAAATGTGGGTTTATAAATATCTCTAAAAATCAGCAACAAAATATAAATCTTTAAGAAAGTCAAGTATTTTAAGCAAATAATATCAACTATATTTTAAAAATTATTTATGATTTAAGAAATAAGTTTCAGAGCCTCATACCATATTTGGTTCCAATGAAATATGAGAATAATAAACAAAATTAGCTACTGTTACATTGTTTCTTATTGGTAGATTTTAAAACTCTCAACAGCTTACTAATGTGCATTTTCTATTTGAGCCATCTGAAATGCAATGTTTACTTTATATGAAAACAACTTTTAGATATGCATGCATATTCTAATTTTAAATCTATCAACCAGTATCTCCAAAAGAAATAGTAAAGGGAATGTTTTCAAATCAGGAGCAAGCAAGTCCATTTTCTGTGTCTAGCGAACTGGGTGGTTAGAACACCACGGAAAAGCCTTTCTCTTTGTTCTAATTTCTTTTTCTCCTCCCAATAAAGCTGTCTTTTTATTTTCCTGTGCCTCAGCCCCTCCAACAACCTCAGTAGCTACTTCATTCCAATAGAAAACTTTTTCTTCAAATTCAAAAAAATAAATAAATAAATAAGTAAATAAATAAAAATGAAGAGGAAAGCCAGAAAGCGAGCTCTATCTAGTGTCTGCTGCAAACACCAGACCTCCTTTTCTCACCCCGTTCCTGCCTCTGTGCAACCAGAGCTCAGCCTTCATGCAGCCTGCGGGGCACCCGCGTGGCATGAGCGGAAAATACCATCTATGGACCTTTAAGGTCACTAGCTCCCTCAAGCCGCCAAAGGAGCCCGGCGAAAGCTGGAGGGTTTTTGTTTGGTTTGGTTTGGTTTGACTTGTTTTGGTTTGCAAAAATTCCTCCAGCTATCGTCGCTCCCTCTTCTAACAGCACCATGGCCACCAGCTCCTCTGATGGGACACTACCCTGCCAAGCGCAATGTCTAGCCTAGGAGCTGCTTTGGAGCCCCAATAACGGTCCCTGGGCCCCTGCCTCCAGGGGGACTCACTCCTGAGGGTTAGGGTTTCATGGTTGCAGCCCGCCAGCCCTGGCAACCAGCTCCCCCGGGTACATACTGTACCCCCCGGGGACACCCCGGCAGGGTCACAGCGAGTTCAGCCCAATCCTCCCCACTAGGCCCCAGGCCTGCGTGTCCCTGGGAAGGGGCCGTCGAGCCCAGAGCCTCACGCGGCCTGGCTGGCCTGCCCTGCCCTGCCGGATGCGACTCTCCACCCGCCCGCCCAGGCGGGGCGAGTTCGAACCCAGCCCTCTTACTGAGGGGCGTGGAGGGAACGACCCGCTGCCAGGCTCTGCCCCCCGCATCCAACCCCCACTCTAGAGTCTCTCGGTTCCGAATGCAAACCCTGGAATGCAGACTTGAACTTACTTGCTTGGTCATGGAGTCAATAAGGCGCACGTAAAAATCTTGCTCCGTTCGGATCCCTGGGAAGGGAAGCGAGGAAAGGGGGTGTCAGTGCGAGAAGAGGTTGTAAAGTCTAAATGGATCAGGACCAGTTCCCCAAGGCTAAGTGCTACGGGGAGAGGACCCCAGCTAGCAGCAGCTGAACCCCGCTGGCTCCTCGGCTTGCTCGCTGCCCTCGAGGCTGAGACCAAACTCGGGGGGTGGGGGGGTAGGCGGCGCCCAGGGCAGTGAGGCTGGGGTCCTGGTCAGGCCAACGCCAGGCAGGCTGGGTGCAGGGTAAAGAGAAACTGGCCCTGAAGGAGCCACACCTGGCCTCAGGTAAGCGGGGCCGAGATGGGGGAAACTGCCCTTGGAGAGCAGCCTCTCAGAAAGCAAGACCAGCCTAAAGCGGGGTCCCAGTCCCCCGAAAAGTGACCGCTAGCTCGAAAGCCACAGCGAGGTCTCCATCCCGCCTGGTGCGCCTTGCTTGCCCCGGCGTGCCGGTACGCCCCGACGGACGGACAGACGGACAGGCGGACAGACTCACCGTTGCTGTAGAGAAGCTGAAGCCGATAGTGGATCCCGTTGTTGGTTTTTTCACTGTTGGCTTCCTGAGAGTCAGCGGGGAGCAGACACAAGAACCGCGGGAGAAAGAGGGGCGTGAGGCAGAGCACCCCAGGAGACAACTTTCCCGAGCAGGGACCCTGCGGGCCCCAGAGTCCCGAGAGGGGCAGCAGAATATGCGGACAGTCGGGGTCCCTTTGCCGCCCGCCCCCCATCTTTTACTTAGCCCCCTCTTTCTGGCCAAAAACTCGGGGGTGCACGCGCCGTTCCCCTTCCTGGGACCTGGAGGCGATGGCTTGGGCCAATAGAGACCAGAGCAGGGTGAAACTCCGCTGTCTTTGGCGGATCCCCCTGCGTCCTTGATACAGGAGTGTCAAGTCTGGCTCCCTGCCTCTCTCTAGCCCTGGGGGCTCCGTGCGAACATTTGGGGAGCAGAACCTCGTGGGTGAGGAGCCCGGGTTTGCCCAGGGCGGGAAGTAACTTGGGGAGACCGCCGAGCACAGTGTGTTTGAGGTTTAGCACCGGTCGGGGACTGCAGCTCTCCATTCCCGGGGCCTGCTCCCCAGCCGGGGACGAGGGACAGCGAGCGAGACTGTGTCCACTTACTTTTTCCTTCTCCACGAACCCCACAAAGGCTGTCCTCTCGATCTCCACAGGTTGGCCCTGTCTGTCGTAGAGGGCCAGGACGAAGTGGAAGAAGTTGGATTTCCGCAGATTGGAAGGTGGCTGCTTCTCAAAGTGCGCCCGGGCCAGACCCACCCCGCTGCAGCCAAAGATGCAGAGTTAGAGGCTCAGTCCGCAACCAACCCGCACCCCCTTGCCAGCCCCCATACACCACGGATCCCAAGCAACTGTGTTCTCTGTTTCCCGGGACAACCAGTGTGCACCCACAGGCTGTCCTGTGTCTATATGGCCATAGACCTGGATGTCTTCAGGGAGAATCGGATGCGCCCCCGGGATGCCAACTAGCCCAAGAAAGTGTGAAAGTTTTGTTTGGGTTTTACACAAATTAAACACCGAAGGCACACCAGGACCTGGAGCTTGGCTGTGCGCAGGAGGTTAACTGGCTGTTCTGGGTGAGCCCGTGTGTGGGACGCAGCTTGTCCCTCGCAAGCCAGAAAGTGGGGAGCAGGGGCATTCGTTCCGGCCACCCCCTGGCATCTCCCACCAGCTCAGGGGACAGGCAGAAGGAGTCAGGGAACATGCAGGGGGCATCTGCCATCCTCCAGCAAAATTCATGCTACCTAGCCCGCAGGGGTGCCTGGCCTCCGGGAAATCTCTTGGGGTGGGGGTGGGGGCTTCCCCTGGAATACAGCAAGTGGAGGAAAAGGATCTGAGGGTGGACAGGGCTGTCAGAATGGTCACTGTGGAAAACAGAACTGGGAGTGTATTCTTTTTAAAGATATATCCTGACAAAGTTTCACTATTCCCCAGAAAGCCTCTCTCAGTTCGGAAATTCTACAGCCCAGGGCTGCCTGGTAAGGAGTGTCAGGGACACTGGACAGCCACTAAGGACCTGGCGTGCCCCACACAGGGGCACGCAGACATGTATACACACATGCAATCATACACGCGTGGGCACACATGCTCCGTGCACACATAGATACATATTTTCACTTCCAGACCAGTTACCAACTCACTCTCACTTCCAACCACCCCCGTAAGTAACTGTGATCTGTGGTCCTATGATCTCAGAGACGCGACTGGGACTGCAAACACTTGTCCCCAGCCTGGGAAGATGAAGATGATGTAATTACTCATCTTCCTTCTTTCCCTTCATCTTGCTCTGAGTCCACAGAGGTTGGGGCAGCCGCACCTCTCACTGCTCCAAGCCCAGATGGTGTCCTAGGAGTAGCAGAAGGTCATTTCTCACTTGGGACCAGGATTCCCACAGAAAGGCTGCCTAGGGTACCCCCAAAAGTTCCTGGGTCAGCCTCCAAGTGCAATGTCTCCAGACCACACAGATCGCACCCAAGGAACCGAGAGCAGGAGAGGGATTCAGAAGGCCTGGCGGGGAGGACATTGAGATAGCAAACTGTGAGTTAAGAGTTGCTGTCTCTCCAAGTGGAGAAGCGCTGAGCACTGAGAGAGGTGCGACCAGAGAAGAGACAGAAGGGACGGTTCTGAGAAGAGATCAAGAAGGAAGGAACCTAATAGGAGAAGAGGGATGAGTGAAAGATGATCGGAAAGAAAAGAACGCAAAGGGCCAAGGGAAGTCAGAAGAGAGAGAAGGGGGAAAGGAAAAAATAAGAAAGGCAAAGGGGAGAAGGTAGAAAAAAAGGAAAAGAAAAGAGGAGAGTGGAGGAGAGAAGAAAAGTTCTAAAGGAAGGGAAGAAAGAAAGTGGAGAAGGAAGTTTGGGGGAAAATCAGAGGGGAAAAGGAAGGAACGGAACGAAATGAAAAAAAGAAAAAAGGAAAAGAAAAATCAGACAGGAGACCAGAAAGGAAAAGCAATACCGTTAGAAATCCTGCTGGAGCCGACACCGCGCTGGGGAGAGGAGGAAGCCTCTTCGGGCTCCGAGCAAGACGTAGCCCGGGCGCAGCTGTGGCCGGGAAGGTGGCGGCCCGGAGCGGACTCCTCGCCCGCAGCCCCGGCTCCTTCCCGGCCACCGGCGACCCGAGCGGAGTGCGCAGAGCCGGGCGGGCGGCTGGGCGAACTGCGAGCGGCTGCCGGAGCGGAGCAGCCCGGCCAGGCCCCGGCCTCCGCCTCCGGCCCCACTGCCGGCCGGCCGATCGCTCCCTGGAGCGGTCCCCAAAACGGTCCCCGAGGGTCCCCGAGCGGTACCCACCTCTGCGCCGCCGTGTTGGCGTCCAGCACCCCGGCGCCCTGCATCCACGTCCGCACCGCGTTCATGCCGCTGCCCAGCGGCTCTTCCTTCATGCTGCTCCCACTCCGTTGGATGCTTTCCTGGATCCCAAACATGAAAACAACCTTTCCTCGCGGAAAAATCTCCTCCCCCTGGAAAATAATGGGGGCAAAAAAAAAAAAAAAGCCAAGAAAAACGCCAGCCAGAGATTTCTTTTTTGGGGGTCAGGGGGTGGAGACGACGAACTCGCTTTTACAAGATCAAGTGGGACTGAATTGCAAAGC